>WNWU01000034.1:9621479-9646081 GCA_012654045.1 Ptyas mucosa
CCCTAGCCCTAGCCCTAGCCCTAGCCCTAGCCCTAGCCCTAGCCCTACCTTACCCCTAACCCAAACCTACCCCTACCGCTAACCCAACCTTACCCCAACCCAACCTTACCCCTAACCCAACCCTACCCCTAACCCACCCTAACCAAAACCCTAACCCTAACCCTAACCCTAATCCTTATCATATTCTTACCCCTAGCCCTACACCTAGTCCTAACAATCCTTTATCCCCTTTGTTTCCCAATGTTGAACATTCAGCTGGATTCCTGAAAATAAGCTCTACTTGCCCTCTCCTAAATGTTAGAAGAGCTCTTCGTCTAGGATTCTGCATCACGTAGAGAACGGGACTTGTGCTTGAGCCAACATAATACATCACATTTGGTACCCTGTGTGCTTTTCACCTGAAGGGGTTACTTGTTCATGCATGTATTGAAAACACAAGAGAATCAGTCCAGACCTCCCACCTTTGTTTTAAAAAAAATTCAATTGGAACCAAATAATGTATTATCCACTTGCTGGAGAAGGTGATTTTTTTTGGAATATTCAGTTTGGAACACCAACTGGGAAAACAAAAATAAAAAACACCATCGATTTTTCTTTTTGAGCAATCTTACTGAGAATAGGTTACTTTTTACCTTAACTTTTAGAGCTATGTCACAACTGTCTTTCTTTCGCTTTTATAATACACATCAAGACAGAATCTGTCCTAAGGAAGAATTGTGCTTTCTTGGAAATCTCACAAACAGCTGAATTTATAAAAATGTTTCTAATATTTTATGACACTTTTCTTGCCTTGCTCTTAATTAATATGGCTTTTGGTAATTGAGTATAAGACAAATACAGTAATTTAAAATACCGGTAAGCATTTTGATAGGACAGATACATGGTTATCCATTCTACTTTTTCACTGTTTTGCTTAACATTAAAACATAAATTAAAACATAATCAATGAGCTCTTGAATAGAAGTTTTTTTTAAAAAAAGAAAATGATAAAAATGTCATTCATTATAATTTGAATAGCTCCCTGGGAGGGGAAGAATGCTCAAAAAAGGCAAGATGGCAGTCATTCTGATGTGGCATGCATATTGCCTTTTTAAAATAATATTCCCAGTGAATGACAGAAAAAAAAATCCTTTGAAGTTTGTATCAATTTGCTTTAATAATGGTGGTCCAACCTTTTGGCTTGCCTGAGCCACACATTGAGTGAAGAGGAATTGTCTTGAGCCACATATAAATTATATAATGCAGCTAATGTATATATAAATAACAAACTTCCTTTATGTTTATTATTTTGTGGGACTGCATTTCTAAAGGTCCGGGGTCTCATATGTATCATAGGTCACGGATGGATATCTCTAGTTTAATAGAATAGTAATTCTTCAAAAGCAATGGGATTCAATGCAGAGATTCAATCCACCTCTAACACAATTGTTAGTCACAAAACCTAATTGCCTTTTCTTATAGTTGTCTTATTTCTGAATATTTGCTCAGTATCAATCCTTGATGTCCCTTGGTGCCCAAATAGACTTTATTTAAATAAATTTAAATTTATTAAGTAAGGAGCCTTGGTGGAGCAGCGGACTAAAGCGCTGTTAAATAGCACTTAGCTGCCAGCTGCCTGCAATTACTGCGAGTTCCAATCTCACCAGGCTCAAGGTTGACTCAGCCTTCCATCCTTCCGAGGTAGGTAAAATGAGGACCCGGATTGTGGAGGCAATAAACTGACTGTATAAAAAAGAACACCGCTGGGGGGTGGGGCGGCCTGAAAGCCCTACTAAGCAGGTATATACAAAAGTATGAAGGCTATTGCTTAACACATTGTAAGCCACCCTGAGTCTCCGGAGAAGGGCGGCATATAAATTGAACAAACAAACAAACAAACAAACAAACAAATAAATCAGATTGCCCTGCTAGTCTAATTTGGTGACTCCATGGTCACTTGCAAAGGCCGTTGTAGTTATTTTTTTGAACCTGTCATTCCTTTTGTTTTTCAGAAAACCTCCTTTTTAATTTGTTCCTCGGTGTAGTGCTTTCCCTTTTTGTCAGATTTTCAAGTGACATATTTTTTGGTAAACTTACTACTGTAAACAAATAATTAAGTTACATAACTATCTGTAAAGTTCCACTGTCCCTTTGAGAACAGCAACTATTAGTTTTTGATGGATTAGCAGCTTCTCAGCCTCCACCCAACTATATTTCACTAAAAACAATCAACACGCCATGGCATTTATGGCACTTCCCGATAGATGTTTTGTACCACTTTGGGATTGGCTCCGGCCTGAATTATTTTTATGATATTATCTATGTTTAGAAGCCAAGTAGATTCATTTCCGGTCCTGGTTTATTGACTCAACTGATTTTTTTAAACTCATTTTTTCCTTTCAACCTTGAATTTCCCAAGAAAACCCTGCAATGGTTCTGTTGTTTTTATAGTCAATATTTTTCCCATATTGTTTTCCCTCATGGCAACTTCTTAGATTTCCCTTTTCAAACCATGAGCTAACAAAATAAGGATTTTTTTTGGAAATAGGGTAGTTAACAATATATTTTATTTCCTTTACTTTTTTTTTTATTCTACAAGGTGGAAATTTATGGGCTACGGGTAGTCCTTGACTTATGACCACAATTTAGCCCAACATTTCTGTTGCTAAGTGTCACGAGTATTTTCAGGGTTGCTGCGGCTACATGATTAGCCACAAAAGAGGTATGGCCTCAATCAACCCATCTGCTGTAAGCAATTACCTGCAAGCCTACCCCGCCCTAGATAATTGCAGGTTTGCTCACAATATAAGCAAGGACCTTTTGGCTTGCTACTTGGGCCTTGACAACTGGTCAGGCCTGATCCAGCTAGTGTTTACTGCTGGAAGAAGACTGCAGAGCCCAGCACGATGCTGTAGAAGGGAGGAGATGCAGATAAGGACTCCAGACGCCGGCTGCTGAGATACTCCCACAGATGCTTGTGTTTTTGCTGTTTTTAAGCACACAAGCCAACGGTTAGGTTGTGCTGGAAATTCTTCTCCACACAGACCCTCAAGCCACGTTGGTGCTTGAACTGCTTTTATTCTCAGGTGACTTTTTATTGTGAAGTCTTCGCTGCTGCCCTTCATTTGCCTTGATGATGTGTCGACGCCAAAGACGTCCACCTTTGTATTAACCTTTGTTTCTTGTGAACTGTTTTTGGTATTGTGGAGAGGAATCTAGGGAGATAGCCTGGCTTCACATACCCAGATAAGACTTTGCTTTTAATGTGGTTTTTAAAGGCACAGTGTCTTTTTAAGTATTTTAAATTAAATTATATATTTATTCAAGGCTCCTTTGTCGGCTTTATTTCAATCCCAGTGCATTTGCCCTTGAGCTGGCTCACGGTCCGGGGTACCCCTCAACCCCACACCCCACACTAAGTGAGACAGTTAAGTGAGTTTTGCCCTATTATAAGACTTTCTCGCAGCAGGTGTTAAGTGAATCACTGCAGTTGTTAAGTTGGTAGCACGGTTATTAAGTAAATCTGGCTTCCCCGTTGACTTTGCTTATCAGGAAGGGGATCACATGACCTCGGGACACTGCAACCAGTTGCCAAGCATCTGAATGTTGATCATGTGACCGCGGGGAGGCTGCAAGAGTTGTAAGCTTGAAAAATGGTCGTACGTCACTTTTTCCAGTGCTGTTGTAACTTTGAACGGTCACTAAATGAACTGTTGTAAGTCGAGAACTACCTGTAGTATATTGATTGGCTGACGGTCATTCAACTGACCATCAGCCAATCAATACCAGCCAACTGGAAGACCAGAAGACGTGTACTGATTGGCTCATGGTAATTCTCTGGGTGAGTGACACTTCTACAGGCAGACCAGGATGTCCTAGTGTTAACAGAAAGCCTCAGTCAATCATGATTTGATTTCCATCTGCTTTATTTGGAATTGGAAGGTGGAAATACAATTATGTAGAAATTCCCAATACTGGGCTACACTATAACACTGACCCTTCTGTCTCTTAAATGGGGTCCCCAAACCATAACAGTGCCAAGTTACTTTACTCGACTTACATACTTTCAGCGACCATTGTACCATTTGAACATGGTCATCTTGGGTTTAATCAGTATTTACAAGTTCAAACATGAGTTCTTGGTCATTGTCAGGTTGGGAATTCTCAGATCTGCAAGGATGACATGCTTAGAAGATGACTAGTTGAAGCAGACTTCTGTAGTCTTTGTCAATAACAGAATAACATAATTGGAAGGAAACGTGGAGGTCTTATAGTCCAATTGTCTGCTCAAGCAAGAAACCTTATACCATGTCAGACAAAAAGAGCCCTGGTGGTGCAGCAGACTAAAGCACTGTTATTAACATCAGCTGCCTGCAATTACTGCAAGTTCAAATCTCACCAGGCTCAAGGTTGACTCAGCCTTCCATCCTTTCTAAGGTAGGTAAATTGAGGACCCAGATTGTGGGGGCAATAAATTGACTTTGTATAAAATATATACAATGCTTAGCACATTGTAAGCCACCCTGAGTCTCCGGAGAAGGATGGCATATAAATCAATTTTTTTAAAAAATGATTGTCCAATCTCTTCTTAAAAAACTCCAGAGTTGGAGCACCCACAACTTCTGGAGGCAAGTCGTTCCACTGATTAATTGTTCTAACTGTTAGAAAATTTCTGCTTAGTTCTAGGTTGCTTCTCTCCTTGGTTAATGTCCATCCATTGCTTCTTCTGCTGCTGGCAGGTGCTTTGGAGAATATAGTATCAATAATATTCAAGACTGGCACATATCTTTAGCATCCCTGATGAAACATCCCACAAACTTCTCATTTCCTACAGCCCAAGAAGCACAGTAGCAATTGATAAAGGAGAATATTTGTAGTTCAGGGTTGAAATGAAGGGTCTTTGGTGCTCTCTGAGCTTGGTTGCTTTCTTGCAGACATTTGGCAAAGAACTGGTATAGCACCAAAGACCCCACAGTAGGAATAGCACAAATTCTTCGCCAAAGTCAAATGGGGAAAAAAAAAAATCTCCAAGCTGGAGCTATTAATCTCTTTCTCACATGAGACTTCTGCTGGTATCAGCTCCTATATTTATATTTAAGTGTCTCTGACCATTTTGGGGAGAATAATACTCCGGAAAGGAAGCTGCTCATATTAAGAAGCCAGAAAGGGGCACATTTTCATTTATAGAGGCAGCACAAATCGTGTTTGAACGGCAAACAAAAGGAAAGTGAGAAAATGAGGCTGCAGACATCTTGAGATCATGCTGTGTGTTTACTGAGAAGAGATGACGGAATCCAAATTCTTGGCAAGCAAATTGGTCGGCTTTTATAAAATGTTCTTGAATTTTTCTTTTGCAAGTAAAACAACAGCACTTTAAATTTTCTGCCTCACTTCATTTTCATTTTCTAGTACTTTGTAACTGGTCCTCCTTCAGTTTTCCTCACTCCCTACTGTGTAGCAGAACTAATCAGGACTGAAACAGACTTCGCCAATTAATTGAAGAACGCACTTGTCTTCTTTTCTGACTGTGCAGAAAACCCCAGGACCTATTTTATCAGTTTATACAGGTTTGCTGCCTGACTGCATCTTTGGGGGGGAAGAAATATGAACAAATAAATGCCTATAAACTTTTATTCAGCTCCACATGTAAAAAGAAGCCTTTAATGCAAAATATTTATTCTCAGGCATATTTCGACTTCCTGACGTGATTCTCTTTGTGTTTTGTTTTACATTGAGCTGCTTTCTTTACCCAGCTCTTCGATGTCCTCTCCCAACTCCAGCTTTTGATTGCTGTATAATCTTACCAAGACTGAACTGTTTAACTTGGCAGAAGTTTGCCAGTGAAAACTTCATTCCAAGTTTGTGGGGAAGAACCTCTTCTCCATTTAATACCAACCTAATTTAACGCCCTTTGCAGCAGTGGTGGAATTCAATTTTTTTTAACTAATGATTCTGTGGGCGTGGCTTGGTGGGCATGGCATGGCTTGGTGGGTGTGGCAGGGAAAGGATACTGCAAAATCTCCATTCCCACTGCACTCCGGGGGAAGGATACTGCAAAATCCCCATCTCCTCCCCACTCCTGAGGAAAGGATATTGCAAAATCTCCATTCCCATCCCATTCTGGGACCAGCCAGAAGTGGTATTTGCCGGTTCTCCAAACTACTCAAAATGTCTACTACTGGTTCTCCAGAACCTGTCAGAACCTGCTGAATAGCACCCCTGCTTTGCAGGCTTGGCGGTAAGTGCTCTTAAAATAATTTACATTTTTATGTCCTCTCCTTTCTTGGTAAGTCCATGTTGGAAACTTGAAAATATTTTGTTCATGCTTTCATTTGGCAAACATCACATTTGTGTTCATTCTGTTCCATAAGACACTTCAAACTGGTTTTTTTTTTTAAAAAAGGTCTGCTAAAAGAAAAAAGAACTATGTAATAATCTGATCTAAAAACTGGATTTGCATTTATGCAGTGGATTTTAATATAATTAGCAAAAAAAAAAAAGACCTAGTAAGAAAGTATATGAATGTGACATGGAACTCTAGAATCAGAGTTCCAATCAGTAGTCTGTGAGTTCGATCCTAGTTATTTCTGTCTCTGGACACAATGAGTAATTATCTGCTGTGAACTCTACATTGGTGACGGGAAGGGCATCCGGCCAGTAAACATTCCATTCCATTCAGTTGCCCAGTCACCACCCTGATGGAAGGGATTATGGAGTCATTAAAAGACAAAAAAATGGTGCTCTGGAATATGGAGTCTTGTGCAATCAAAGTACTTTGTTATTTGATGTATTTATGTTCTGCCTTGGCCACAAACACTCAGGAGAACATAAATAGCTATTTCCTTCCAACTGTATTTTTGCAACAATCCCATGAGTAGCTAAACGTTTATGGAGATTCTCAGTCATCCAGGTCATGGTCATTCAGGTCAATCCCATGAGTACTATTCATGATGCAACACACTCAACATGGGGCTTGCCCTTGAGGAACATTTGGAAACTTCAGCTGGTACAGAATGCAGCTGCATGAGTTGTACACAGCATCAACTATTTGGCACACGTGAAAACACTGCTTTGAGGGTTCATTAGTTGCCAATATGTCTCCTGAGGCAACTCAAGATGCTGATTGTCACCTTAAAGCCTTGCATGGCTTGGGACAGGTGACCTGAGGGACCTTCTTTTTCCAATTATTTCTGGACCATCCAGTTTGGTCCAGCAGGATTGGCATCATCCAGGTCCTGTCAGTCAAGGGATGTTGTTCTGTTCCCCTTCCCCACACAGGCAAACACACAACCAGGCACACTTTTTATTAAGCAATCAGACTAGAAACCCTTGCAGATAAGAGTTTTGGCAGTAAACTGCGTAATGCTTGCCAAGTCAGTTTTCACTCACAGTAAGCAAGAGAGAGTTTATCCTCAGTCCGGTCCAGTAGCAAAAAGTAATCCACGAAGCAAGAGTTAGCCAAGGTCCAATCCAAATATGTACAAGACAGATTCCAGGTAACACAGCGTGACTCTCAGGTTTTTAACTTTGACCGTCACAAAGCCTAAAGAGCAATCATACCCACTTTTATTCCTTGTGGGATGTGGCTCAGTGACTCAGCTCAATCTCTGTTCCTCCCACGCCTCTTTCGCTGCTGTGCACAACGCTGCCTGGGATCAAGCCAGGATTCATCATCCTCGCTCCCTATCTGTTGTTATTCCTATATGCTTTCTTCCTGGCATATCCCAGGCTGTTCCTCTTGGCCTTCAGATGGAACCTGAGGCATTGCCAGAGAGGAGGGTCCTGGAGAGGAAGGCCTTGTCAGTTCCTCCCCATCACCTTCTGAGTCCTCTTCCTCTGTTAGGACAGACTTGGGAGTCGGGGTCACAACATATGTTGGCTGGCAGGGACCAGGGGACATGCCTTCTCTTGTCATAGTCTCTATGGGACTGGAATATGGAAGATAAGGATAGCCCTAACTCTGGAAGATAAGGATGGCCCTAACTCTGTTGGCTTTTTAGAAGACCTGGCTCTGTGCTGGCTGGGGAATTCTGAGAGTTGAAGTCCACAAGTCTTAAAGTTGCCAAGTTTTGAGATCCCTGCTCTAGAGGTCCATCTCCAGCCTAGTGCCATTCAGTGTATTTATAAGTAACTTACAACATAGCATGGGAGAGACATGGAGAAGCAGGAAATAGGTTTAGAGGAAGGTTAAGTAAGATGATCAAGGATCTGGAAGCCAACATCTATGAGAAATGGCAAAAGATGTTGTGTGTATTTCAATGAACAGAGAAAACTAGGAGAAATATAATAGGAGTACCACTGATTAAGTATGGTCACATGGTAGAAGAGGCAGCTGCTGTTTACTATTGAAACCAAAGCTGGACAAGAACTAACAAGTTTAAATTAAAAGACAGGAATGTCCAGGTGGATCCGAGGAGACATTTAAAGACATATTAAGAAAGAGAATATTCTGCCTGAAAAAATGGTGGACTTCCTAGAGGTTGTCAAAGAGAACGAATAGTCTGGATATGTTTGACTGAACTTCTGACTGAGCATTGGGGAAGACTAGATGATGTATAAGACCATTTTCAACATAGGTTTTCTATGATTGCAAATGGTGGTTTGAGGCTATTACGCATTCTTGTATCACAAGTCAAAGAGCTCTTATGGATAAAAACATAAATGGAGACATCTAACAATCAAGATCTTGCTCTGGAACGAAAGCAGAGTTTGAGCAATGCCTCAAACATGCAATAAAGCTTGCTAATTTGAACAGGTTGCTATGACAACCAGAGATCAAAATCCTTTTCTTTCGCATCAAATAGGCAATAAAATCAATCGCAAAACTGATAGAAGAAGCAGCGTAGAATCCTCAAAATAATGGTAACAGAAAAAAAAAAGGTTGAGCATTTAGGATGAACAGGTTTTTAACATTGTCACAATTGGGACAAGAGACAAGTCTTTTTAATGTATGTAAGCGCTTTGGACAACTGGATGGATTGGCAATATTTTCTCAGATCTCTTTCTAAACTACTGTGTTTTCGAATGATACAGAACTGTTGAAAGACTCTAGAGATAATCAGGGAAATAAACTGAGATTTTATCCTTAAGCATGGATAAAGCAGGGGTGTCCAAACAGGTCTAGGACAACTCGCCAGAGCCAACTTGCCATGGCCATCTCGTTGCAGCCAACTTGCTCTGGCCAACTCGCCACAGGACAAGATTACACTAATATTCTTATTATAATATTATATAATAATGTAATACAATTCTTGCATGGTATGGGAGGAGCTCTGTAGTGGACAAAAAAGCTCTACAGAGAATCATTAAAACTGTTCAGAATATCACTGGGCTCCAGCTACCAGCCCTGGACAACATCTTTGAATCTTGCTGTTTGAGAAAGTTGCATAACATTCTCAGAGACTCTTCCCATCCTGCTTACAATCTTTTTGGACTGTTGCCTTCTGGCAGAAGATACAGAACAATTAAAACTCGGACCACACGTTTTCTGAATAGTTTTTATCCTAGAGCTATAATTGCACTCAACAATGAACTACAGGGCCACCATCAGTGAGCTGTTGGACAGTATTACTTGGTCTGTTGTGTGGTCTGTTGTTTGGGTGGTTTAGGGGCGGGGAATTTGTGGTGGGTGGGGATGTGTTTTGGGATTGTTATGTGTGTTGGTTTTTGGGTGTTAAGTGAATTTTGTTGTATGGATATACTGTGTATATACGTACAATGATAATAAAGTTGTTATTATTATCATTATCATCATTATTATTAAAGAAATGGTAGAATAGAATCATTAAAGAAAGGATGCAAAAAGAGGGAGAAAATGAAATGTGAATGACAAAAATTAAAATATTTTAAAAAATTGTTTTAAAGAGTTAAATTGAATTGTTGAATTAAATTGAATTGTAGCAAGTTGGTCCATGATGTTAACCATGGTGAGTTGTCCTTCAATGAGTTGGCTGGGGTGCATTGGCCACAGCGAATTGTCTCATTGCAACCTTGGCAGCTTTAAGATATGTGGACTTCAACTCCCAGAATTCCCCAGCCAGCATGTGCTGGTTAGGGAATTCTGGGAGTTGAAGTCCAAAAGTCTTAAATATATATATATATAATTTGTATGCCACCCATCTCCCCTCAAAAGTGACTCTGGGAATATATATATATTCCTGAGTGTCTGAATAATATTTTCAGACCTCCATGGCTACCGTTTAAGCCATATCCCCGTGTGTAAGTTAATTTGAGACTAATGCGGAAAATTTCATACCACCGAGAAACTGTGAATACAATTGTCTTAGCTAGAAGCAAGAATGCTTCCCAGTTCTTTGCATTTTCTACCTTAATAGCATGTTCTGTGAGGAAAATTAGGGAAATGGATTTGCCAATAACAAGTACCCTTGAATTCCCACTGCCTTTCTATTTGAAAAAAACAACAACAGAAAAACAAAATCCAGCAAGAACCACTAAGTGCTTTTATGTCTTTATTGAGCTGCTGCTTCACAAACCAGACAGAATTTCCCCCCTTGCACTCTCTAGAGTGTTAAGTTGATGTCATTTAAAGATATTTGCTTATTTGGGACACCAGATAGTCGTTTCTTAGTTTGTCAATTAGCGGTCATGCCATAAGACCATTGAAAACTATTAGAGCAGTGGAATTCTATAGACTCTCTGGGCAAATTATAGATAACTTTAAACTGAACATTTTCTTTTCAGTTCTCATTCTGTGTTTGGAACGATTTAGCATCATCGGGCTGCTCAGTGAAAGGCTAGCCAATAATTCTCACTTCTGCTTTGCATGTCTGTGGGAAATAAATGATTTAATTGGGGGATTTTCCTTCCAATCCTCAAATTTGGAGAGTTTACAGTTGTTTGGGTTAGAGGTTCATGGCTCAATTCGTTTCCTGATGGTAAAAAAATTAAGTTTCTGAGTTGATTTAATTTCTGAACTCTCAGATAATCAGGTTTGGGGAGTTTTTTTGGGGGTGGGGTATGCAATGGGAAAAATATAATTTGCTCATCATGCATTTAATCTCCGAAAGGTGCTTTTTCAAGAGGCAACTGGACTTTCTGTTTTTTCTTTGAAGACTTTTGCTTCTCATTCAAGAAACTTCTTCAGCTCCAGAAAGTCCAGTTGCCTCTTGAAAAAGCACCTTTGGGACAGCCATGACCTGGATGACTGAGGATTTCCATAGACATATAGCCATGCATATAATTCACATTCCCCCCCCCCAAATCTGAGACTGTCTATCCATTAAGAAAACATATCATTCAACAGATTGCTCCACATTTCCCCTTTATATACCTCCTTGTTTACTGCAGAATTCCTTTCCAGGCCCCCCAGAATGGGCAGGATTAGATCATGCCCAAGTGGAGAGTACTATTACATGAATAATTTAGAGGCTAAATTTGGTTGTATCTATAGTTTCCCCCAAAAGAATAATTTGCCTCAGAATGGGGGGATTAAACGAAAACCCTCTTCTACACCTTCTCCAGAAAATTTTCCTCCCTTTCCGCCTACCTGTCAAAATCAACATCAGGAATTTTGTCAACATATGGCCGGGCTGTAATTCATCATGTGCAGCAATCTCTAAAATGAATTGAACATAAATGTGTCATCTTATGATCTAGAGAGAGGGATAGATGTTCCAGTATTCATTGCCCATGCGTTGAGAAGGGAATCTCAGGTTTACTTCAATGCATTAAAGAATATTATCATAAATAGAGCCATGAATCAAAGTGATATGTCGCTGGGAATTATGGAAAGAAATCCATGTTTATCTTTTTGTATTAGGATGATTATACCTGGGCTGCAATAATCTGAATAACCACCAGGCCTCCACAAACCACAGCCACAGCAAGGAGATGTTTCTGTGTCACTTTGCTCCTATTTAGGATATGGTAACTCTTTTTTTTCTTTTTTTAAAAGTTTTATTTATTTTGTTTATAATACTTTTCATCTCCATCAAACAGTGTGTGAACTGGGTACAGTTATTTGAAAATTCATAGTTTGCATACTTATTGTTTGTATTCATTACAATAACATTGATAATATAACTCTATATCAAGATAATTTACAATAGTACATAACATCATCATAAACTTCTCTCCATAGTAACATTTACTCTTCTTATATCTCCTCTTTCCTAACTTCTGTTTCTATTCTCTAGCCATTGATAAAATACACCCCACGCCAGAAAATATTCAGTTTCTTCTCTGTCCTTAATAATAAGTGTTAATCTGTCCATTTCTGTGCATTCCATTATTTTCTGAATCACACTCTCATCTGACGGGATCTCCTCACATTTCCATTGTTGCACAAATATAATACTAGCTGTAGTCAGTACGTGTAAATTCAAATATGTAGTCTTTTTGTCGTATTTTTCCGGTAGAATGCCCAACAAAAATGTCTCTGGTCCCAGTACAATATGCTTTTTTGTCATTTTTTTTCAGCCAGATATGTATTTTTGACCAATATTTTTTAGTTTCGGTACACATCCACCACATGGGGTAGTATGAACCCAGTGTTTGGTTACATTTCCAACATTTGACTCATCTGTCTTTATACATTTTAGCCAACTTTGCCGGTGCGAAGTGCCATCTATAAAACATTTTATACAGATTTTCTTTATTTGCAGTCCGGATACAGTAACTCTGATATGTATTGGTGATTCTCATGCTTTCAGTGGCTTTTCTGGAACTATAGTTGATGTGTAGTGGGGGTAAAGACTCTTTCTGTAGAACATCAGAACAGAGGAAAAGAAACAAAGCTGAGAAAATTAAGATGGCATTGCTTTATTGCATAGGCTGCCTTCTGGGAAATGAGTCCTGGGTTTGGTCTAATATATAAAATGAGCAGTAGAAACCATGAATTGTGTAAAAGTTGCTGGCCCAGCTTATTCCAGGCAGGCTCAGATGGGAGCTTTGGGGTCTTATAAAGCCTGCTTGAAGAAGAGATCGGCATTATGAGACTTGTAATTCTTCCCCGGCTCATCATTGGGATCAACTCGCTGTCCTATGGCTTAGGCAAGGGAAGATGCCTCTTTAACCGGCTCAGCAGCACAAGCAGAAGTGCATTACCATCCAGCCACCATTTTGCGTGTGACAGTTGCCAATGATGTAATTAATTATCACTGGCTATTTTTGCCTTTTGCATTCTTGAGGAGGTGCCAACTCCGAATTGCACACTGCACGCCAGGTGTAGACAGCAATCTACTCCCCCAAAACTTATTGCCACAATATCTCTCCCTGCCTTTATGATACCACTGGACTTTTTGCTCTATAAGTTCCAGAGGTTAAAACAAAAGCTGTCCTTTTTAAATCTTAGGTCCCTGAATGAAACTTAATCTCCCAACACAGGGCAAATTATCTGACCAAAGTTATTTGGGGCTTGCTTGCTTGATAAGAAATTTTTACATACAGGTACGGAGAAGACTGCTTGGGTCCAACAATGACACGAACCATACATCATACATTTTTGTAACATGTTCTGTATTTTATGATCATGCAAAAACCAAATGCAGAAAGCAGGCATAATATTCTTTCTTCTATCAAGTTCAAAGGTGTTCCAAGCTCAAAGGAGGCCTAGATGAAGTAAGAATCCAGTTGGTGATAGGGACTATTTAGTAAGATGCTTTGGAGGTGTCTCCAGTTTCCCTGTACTTTGTTTTTCAAAAGAGTCTTTAGATCAAAGTCTTACTTGGCCATTGATAAATACTGTTCGGTATATGACATGGGATTGTATTATAGGTAGTCCTCAACTTACGACCACAATTGAGCTCAAAAAGTTTTATTGCTAAGTGAGAAATTTGTTAAGTGAGTTTTACTCCATTTTATGACTTTTCTTGCCACCTTTGTTAAGTGAATAACTGCAGTTTTTAAATTAGTAACATGATTGTAAAGTGAATCTGATTTCCCCATTGACTTTGTTGGTCAGAAGGTCGCAAAAGGGATCACATGACTCAGGGACACCGCAACAGACATAAATGTGAGTCAGTTGTCAAGCATCCGAATGTACAGTAAATCACGTGACCGTGGGGATGCTGCAATGGTCATAAATGTGAAAAATGGTCATAAGTCATTTTTTCAGTGTCGTTGTAGCTACGAACAATCACTAAGTGAACTGAGGGCTACTTGTATTTTACACAAATTATATAAGCTAAAGGTAAAGGTAAAGGTTCCCCTTGCACATATGTGCTAGTTGTTCCCGACTCTAGGTGCTCATCTCCGTTTCAAAGCCGAAGAGCCAGCGCTGTCCAAAGACGTCTCTGTGGTCATGTGGCCAGCATGACTAAACACCAAAGGCGCACAGAACGCTGTTACCTTCCCACCAAAGGTGGTCCCTATTTTTCTACTTGCATTTTTTACATGCTTTCGAACAGCTAGGTTGGCAGAAGCTGGGACAAGAAACGGGAGCTCACCCTGTTACGTGGCATTAGGGATTCGAACCGCTGAACTGCTGACCTTTCGATCGACAAGCTCAGCATCTTAGCCACTGAGCCACCACATCCCTAAATTATATAAAACCCATAGCTATTCTTAATCTGTTTACATTCTCCTTCTCTGATACAACATCTAATTGAAACAGTGTAAGTTGATGTCTTGGCCAATGTGGCACTTAAAGCCAATTTCCCTCTTATTATGAATCCATTTTTTTTACTATTTTACTACTGTGTTCTTTTGGAATACAGTTGGAATACAACTGGAAGACTTTCTGCCTTGGAGATGCTGTGCTTTCTTTCTCCGATAGAGGGCAGTGTGTATTTGCTAAACAGCTGGGGATACCCAAGATGTTCAGAAGGGTTTTTGTTTTTCCCCTCCCTCTCGGTGAAGAACAGAAAAGGACACTACAGAATTGTTCTCCCGTTCAGTGATTTCTCTGTCATTGCAGTGGCTCTGAGTGCAAATGACTTTTTAATGAGGATTTTACAAAGATGTGCCTGCAAAGGGGACTAGCATATTAGGATGTAGACATAATGTACTCTCTTGAAATGGACAGAGGTTCAATATTGATATTCTCCTTCTGCAGATGATCAGCTGTGATTATTATCCATGAAAAGTCTTCTCAGGGCCTCCTCAAATATCAGTGGATAAAAGGATGTAGTTTTTCTGTTGTGCCTGACTCCATTTGCATAATTTGGTTTGGATTCTTCTTCAGATTACAGGATGCCTCTCAGGTCTTCATCTTCGAATTGCTCTAAACAGGATTGGGAGGTCCTTGGTGCTCTCTGAGCTTGGTTGTTTTCTTGCAGACGTTTCATTACCCAAACTAGGTAACATCATCAGTGCTGGGTCATGAAATGTCTGCAAGAAAACAACCAAGCTCAGAGAGCACCAAGGACCCCTCATTTCAACCCTGAGCTACAAATAGTTGGTCTATACAGGATCATAAGGGAAGGTGCCTGATGTTGGATAAAAGGTAAAAAGGTAAAGGTTCCCCTCGCACATATGTGCTAGTCGTTCCCGACTCTAGGGGGCGGTGCTCATCTCTGTTTCAAAGCTGAAGAGCCAGCACTATCTGAAGATGTCTCCATGGTCATGTGGCCGGCATGACTAAACACCAAAGGTGCACAGAATGCTGTTACCTTCTCACCAAAGGGAGTCCCTATTTTTCTACTTGCATTTTTTACGTGCTTTCAAACTGCTAGGTTGGCAGAAGCTGGGATAAATAACAGGAGCTCACCCTGTTATGTGGCACTAGGGACTCAAACCGCTGAACTGCCGACCTTTCGATTGACAAGCTCAGCATCTTAGCCACTGAGCCACCGCGTCCCTCTGATGTTGTATAGAGCCCTGCATATACTGTCCTGGACATACATCTCTCTGCAAATATCTGGACTATCTTTGTAAGTAACAAGATGTTAGGATGATGCCTTTTTCAACCCCTAATTCACTTTAGTTTTATAGAGACAAATGCCTATAGAATATAGAATGCTGTATAGAATGCTATAGAGAATGCTGTATAGAATGCTATACATACAAGCTGCATTCATTATACTCCTAAATCTAATGGTTTATAAGAATCTCTTCTGGAGTCAGATGATTTTTCGTTGTTGATTAATCAGTATGACAAATGGATTTCTATAGTAGTGATACATAACCCCTCCCCCCGCATATTAGGGATCCTGTGAATCTATTACGCAAAGTAGATTTCCCACTTGTCCATTTATATCATGACTTCCTTCTAGGTGTTGAGTTTTCTTCTGCTTCATTCCAATAATTCTAGGAAGATTAACAAAGCCTCAAATGTGGGCTGAAAGCACATTTTCAGCTGTATTTGAATATGTAATTATTAATTAACTCTTGATGCCACAAACCTGAGTTCTGACAAACAGCAGGTGAGTTATCCTATCTGCTTTAAGGGTGGGACCTTCGTAGGAAAGACCACATTGTCCAATTGTTATGCAAGTGTGCTCTCAGGTCACTCACTCACACACTCACAGCCTGGAAAATTGCCACATTCAGTCCCAAATCAACTGAACACTGAGGCACACATGGTTCTTTAAAACACACAGAGACCTAGTGATTTTAAAATAACAGCAAAATTTTACTCATATATTTTTGCTCTTTCACATGCACACACACTCTCATTCACACTTACCCAGCATCCACTACTAGGTTGCCAGGCACTAGCCAGAGGGACAGAAGCTGATAAGTCTGGGATTAAAAAAAATGACTCAAAAAAGACTGGGTTGGCTTCAGGACCTCTATTTATCTCCCAGAGTTAGTGGGGAGGGGCTTCCCATGCAGACTCCAACTCCTTTGTTGGTGAGATTTGGGGAGAGGCGAAGCCTGCGCGAAGCGAACCAATTGTTACACTCGTTGAATCCCACCACTGAACCACATCCACATTATAGTGATACAATTGAGATCCTACATCACCAGCACTAGCTGAGGATTTTTTAGAACTGAATACATAATAATAATGTTCAATGGCAAGCTGTATAATTCATGTAAAATACAGCTTGACCCTTAGTCTACGCTCTGGTCAAACTTGGCCTTGATCCACCAGCTACAGAAAAAAAAAGATAGCCAACAGGCAATCCAAATAAGAAAATCAAAATAGGCTTCTTGTATATCACAATAAAAAAGGAGCTTATAGTCTGTGGAAAGGGTATCTGAAAATCAATATATAACCTGGATCAGCAGTTATAATAGGGAATCCTGATAATTTTCAGAGATCGACAGACAAGTCTGTATTGAAATATTAGCCCTTCCTAGTTGGTCATTTACCAGAAGATGCTCTGTATACTTCAGTCCTGACTCCCAGTGCATGTAAGTTATTGTAGGAATATTGAATTGAATGAAATACTTTTGATTTGCCTCTGTTTATGATTGGCCTTGCTATATTTTATTCAGTTATTACGGTAAAGGAGATGAGTATTCTTTTAATGGAAAGTAGATATACCTCAAAAACTCTTGATGTTGTCATCACTGTATTACACAATCTTAATTTGCAAGCTCAACAGGGTTTTTTTTTTAACATAAAGAGCTACATATTAATTATTAGCTACATTTCAGTAAACTCAAATACAGGGATGGGAAAAGGTACGGTATAAGATAATGTGATTGCATTAATATTCCTCAATTCTTGTAGACTTCCCATAGTGATCTAGCTATCTTAGTTTTTTGGCCTAATTGACATAGCTCCTCTTCTGTTTAATAAGGACTTACTGGGCTAGGAGGGACCTCAGAAATCTTCAAATCCAACCTCCTACTCAAGGCAGGAACCTTATACCACCCCAAATTATTATCCAGTCTACTTTTGTAAACCTATAAGGATGTAGAACCCACAACCCCAGGTGTCAAGCTGTCCAACTGATTAATTGTTCTCACTGTCAGAAAATTTTTCCTTACTTTTAGGCTGGATTTCTTTTTAACAAGCATTACCCATTATTTCTTGTCTTGCTCTCTGACACCTTAGAGGATAAGTCAATTCTTCATGACAACACCTCAAATAGTGAAAGACAGGTATCATGTCCACCCAATCCTTCTCTTCAATAGGCTAGGCATACTTAACTCCCTTAACTGTTTATCCTATGATTTAGCCTCCAGAACAAAGCCATCTTTGTTGCACTTCTCTGCACACTTTCCAGGATCTCAGCATCATTTTTATATTGTGGTGGCCAGATCTGTTTGCAGTATTCCAAGTATGCTCTCGCTAGGGTGGTATAAAGTGGTATTATTACTTCTTGTCTTGACATTATCTATCCGTTGATGCAGCCTAGGATTGTATGGCTTTTTGGGCAGCTGCAGCACATTGCTGGCTTGTTCTTAACTGGTGGCCCAGTAGGACGTGTCTAGATCCCTCTCACAGTTAATACTGTTGAGTCAGGTCCTATCTATTCTATACCAGTGCATTTGGTTTTTCCTGCCTAAATGCAGGACCTTACCTTTCTCACCACTGAACTGCAGCTTGTTGGGTAGGTTCCAATGTTCACGTCTGTCACGATCCTTCTGGATTTGGAACCTATCTTTAAAAGTGATGGTTATTCCCCCACAAGCAAAATTCACAGGAAATTTGGGAATTCCTCCTGAAAATGAAACCGCTAAGCAATTTTTAAATTGCTAAAGGAAGAGTAAACAACACGATGGAGGGTAAGAGTAAGCATACCACATAATTTCTAGAATTTGTTTAGGAGTATAATCCTAAACATTACAGCTATAATTTAGATTATACTGTAGCTAATCTAAATTATTTATCTTCTAGTCAAATGTTAGAAGACTCTTGCGGAGGATCCTAAGCATACTGGAAAAACTGGACAGATTTATGGTGAGGTGGTGCGATTAAGGACTAATTGGCATGTTCATAGTCTGTGGGCCTCACCTCTCCTTGTGTGTGTTATGTATGTGTTATCTATCTATCTATCTATCTATCTATCTATCTATCTATCTATCTATCTATCTATCTATCTATTGTATTTTTCAGAGTATAAGACACATGGGAATATAAGACACAGCTTAGTTTTTGGGGAGGAAAACAGGGGGAAAAATCTGCCTACCAGGTATTCATCTGGCTAGCATCCTTAGTCTGGTCAGCTTCAGCACATTAATTTGCTGGTTTTTCATCCCCTGCTTGGGGATAAAAAAAAGTTTATAAGGCACAGCTGAGAGGAAGCAGCAATGAGAAAAGCAGACAAAGCACGGGGGGGAGATAGCTTCACTCGGCTAGCGCTTAGTTAGGGCTGAAAAAAAGCTTCTAAAGAACAGCGAGAGTCGGAGCAAAGCATGGAGATAGCTTGACTCGCTAGCGCCTCGTTAAAGCACAAGGAGCGGGGGGGAAAGGTGCATTTTATATTCCGAAAAATACGGTATATGAGTGGTGGGTTTCACCACTCATATACCGTTCTACTACCAGTTCTGTGGGTGTGGCTTGACTGGCGTGGCATGGCTTGGGGGCATGGCAAGGGAAGGATACTGTAAAATATCCATTCCCTCCCCAATCCAGGGGAAGGTTACTGCAAAATCCCCATTTCCTCCCAATCAGCTGGGACTTGGAAGGCAGAGAATAGATGGGGGCAGGGCCAGTCAGAATTTTTACTACCGGTTCTCCAAATTACTCAAAATTTCCACTACCGATTCTTCAGAACTGGTCAAAACCTGCTGAAACCCACCTCTGATCGATCGATCGACCTATCTATCTATCTATCTATCTATCTATCTATCTATCTATCTATCTATCATCTCTCTCTCTCTCTCTCTCTCTCTCTCTCTCTCTCTCTCTCTCAAAAAAAAAAAAACATGTTATGGCTTTCATTGCACAATTGCTTTATCCATCTTGATTCTTTTTAAAATCCCTCTGCCGTCGTTCCCAGTGCATTTTTATTCTCTGAATTATACAAGAACCACAGTCTAGATGTCACTTCAACTGTTTTTATAGTCCTTGTTATACCCCAGATTGCCTATTTCTGTTTATGTGTGAGAAAAGGTCATATTATGTAAGGCTGTTTGCTGAGTGTGCACTGATATTCGGTTGCCGAGAATGCAAGCGCATAATGTGACAGTGATGTTGTGATCGGTGAACTTTCAAAGCTGTCTTCCTGGGAACATGTGTACTGTTAGTGCTGGCACTAAAGGGACACTGGCTGTATTTCCGTGACACCCCATTTATCACACTGTTGTAGCAGCTCAGGTCTCAGCACAAATCAAATGCAACATGACACAGGTTGTGAACATATTTTAAATGTTTCATCAATACATATGCTTCATAAGAAAGGAATTATTGTATAGGGAAGCCGGAAAATGATTACCTTTCCAAACTGGCTTGATACATGAGCTCAGAAGAGGTTATGATGGGGGCCAAACCATGCACTGGTGGAGAAAAAGAAGAATATTTCCTAATAAGCCAATGAAGGATTGGGTGATTATTCTAAATGTATCTGTAAACTAAATCTCCTTTATTTCTCTGTTCCCAGCTATGTGACAACTGTATGGCTGTTCTAACACTCAACTTCCTTTCCCTTTCAGTTTAAGAGACTTTCATCTCTTAATTCCAGTGAATCAGTCCTGCTTTCTTTGACATGTCATCTTTTCAATTCAGACTTCCTCCACTCTTTCTTTTGCAAGCCCCGGCAACCGGATCCTCTTGCCATTTCTTTTCCTTTTTTGGACCCAAGTTTGACCAGGTAGTGGAAATCAGAGGTCTCACACCCACCCATTGTTTGATGATATTAGAGGAGCTCAGTCAATCACAGGCAGATTAAGTTATAGGTTATTAGGAGACGTGATGGCTCAGTGTTTAGCATGCTGAGTCTTAGATCATTAAAGGTCTACAGCTCGGCAGTTTGAGATCCGAATACCGCAAGACAGAGTGAGCTCCCGTCATTTGTCCTAGCTCCTGCCATTTTAGCAGCTGGAAAGCATATAAATACAATTGTCAGGGTTCCGATGCATGCCCTAATTAAATCATGAGTCTCAAGCCAAGCTTCAAAAGAAATCCAGTTATTTATTAGGAACTTCATGTCGGCACATTCCCATGTGGAGCCAGCTCTGACCCTACATATTTTATGCTCCAATTATGACCCTGTTTCACCCCTCCCCCCAGGGTGTGTCATCAATCACATTCGCCAATGGAGCAATTTCTCAGGTTGTAGAGGTCATTCCCCTCTGGTTGCTGCAGGTACCCTGGGATACAGCCTTGAGAGTGATAAGTGTGGAATAAGTATCTGTCTTTGGCTGCTGTGCCATTTCACCGGTTTCCCATCCCCACTGGCCTATGGCAACTTGAGGGATGTTTTGCAAGTTGACAGCAAGTAGATGAATAGGTACCACATATATAGGTACCACATAAGCATGCAGGAAGAAAACAACATTCCATATTTCACTGTACATAGTGTGATGCCATGCTGGCCACATGACGGCAGAATTGTCTTCATTCGACATTGGTTCTTTGGCTTAACACTACTCCCCAAAAGTTGGTCATGACTAGTGGAGTAAATACTGCAGGGACACCTTTTACCTTTATAATTTATTAGAATATAGACCATTCAGAACAGTTGTCAGGTCACTATGCCAGAATAGTGGCATTTATGCTGTGATTCTTGTTGCCTTCTCCAAAAACAGTACTAATCTTATTAAGCTAAAGATTGTGAAATGCCATCAAGATGTCAGCTGAATAAATCAGTGTAGTAGCCTAGGGCACTGTATGCCTCAAATCACAAAGAGAGACTCAAGCCTATGATGCCACAGGCACAAACGATATGAGTCTCTAGAGACTTGCCTTGTACAATACACACATACACATGCACATACAGAGTTATATTTCATATTATAAGAAAACTGAAATCAGATGGTTACATATTACTGAACCTTCTGTATCATCTGTATCAACTTCAAGGAAGCAAATGTTTCTTTTCTTGGGAGAAAGCAGGGTCAAACCAAATAGTTCATGCTGTTTTTTCAGAAATAAAACTGGGGAATATTTTGTTAGTCTATATAACAGGTTTCTATTCACAGAGCCTTTCTTTAAATATTCTTCAAAATGTACCACATTTCAGCTCAAGTCTCCTTCATTTAAGCCCAGTGCTCAATTTAAGGCAGAGGTGTCCAACCTAGGCAACTTCAAGACTTGTGGACTTCAATTCCCAGAATTCCCCCAGTCAGCATGAAGATTTCTGGGAATTGAAGTCCACAAGTCTTAAATTTGCCAAGGTTGGACACCCCTGATCTAAGGTACCATAACTGGCCTACCTTATTGCAAAGATGGACAAAAATATATATCCATGTGTTACATATTTTTCAAAGATGAATTGTTGTTCCTTTTGTGTGTCTCTGTGTTGTTTACATTAATAATAAACTAGCATATAGTTTAGAAAATTACAGTTTGATGTTTTTGTTCTGCAAACATTGTTTCTGTTAAGTCATACTAATTGAGTATAAAAAGAAAATCAGTAGGACAGACATAGATAGCAATGATTTAAAAGTCTAGGACTATGACAGTCCTAGAAAGTAACATACATATGGTATTTTTCGGAGTATAAGAAGCACCGGAGTATAAGATGCACCTTAATTTTTGGAGAGGAAAATAAGAAAAAAGCTGATTGGCAGGTGGATCAGCCTCCAGGAATACCCCCAATCAGCTGTTCCCAGAGGTGAATTTTAGCAACAGGTTCATTGGTTGTGAGCTCTGTGCCTTGCTTTTTTCCCTGCCTCTGAAACTTCTGAAACTCTGTTTCAGAAAAACTTTTTTTCTGCCTCTGAAAGCCTCCAAAACAGAGCTTCAGAAAAAAAGCCTTTAAAACTTTTTAGAGGCTTTTTTTCTGAAGCTTCATTTCTGAGGCTTTTTTTCTGAAGCTCCATTTTAGAGGCTTTTTTCAGCCTCTGAAACCTCCGTTTGAGAGGCTGGGTGGGGCTACATTTGGAGTATAAGACGCACCCAGATTTTCACCCTCTTTTTGGGGGGAAAAAGGTCCATTTTATACTCTGAAAAATATGGTATATACTGTACATCAATGAGACTTCTCTGAGACAGAAACTCTCCCAATAAACTTTCTTTCCAGCAATTTGATATGCATACCTGAAGACTTTCTGGAGCTATATTCTCATGTATTTGGGAGGACACATTCTGTAAGGACGCTGGGTCGCAAGCTAACAAAAATGGATGTATAATATTATGAATGCTTGGGATGTGCAAACATTCACAGGTTGCAAAACTAATCTCTGACACCAGAGGTGATCTACTTCTGTGAGCTTGTGGCCTTTGAGTCCTCAGAGTAACTTCTCAAAAACAGGTAGAACCAGGGAAAATATGGTTAAACTGAGGACAGATAATGCATTGGGCTTGATTAAATTTGCATGCAGAACATTGGAGCACTGAGGGGGACATTTACAAACCTGGTTCTCCAGGTTGTGTGGTCTACTTGACAACACACCAACATTCTTATTTTAAAAAGGTTTTTACGTTTTAAAAAAATATATAAACATTCCATCTTCTCTTAAACAGTGTGTCGTGTCGGTACAAATATCTCTGTGCAATAACCAGCAGAATTTACAACATTATTCACTACATTAATATTAATTCTCTAACCTTACAATTATAGTATATTAAACAATTGAGCATAATAAACTTATTCATTTTTTCCTTCTTAACATATCTTCTAATAAGAATATAACAATAATATTAAGCATAATAATCCTAATAATAATAATCCTAACAATTATCATATTGTTTACATCTCTATCTTAACTTATTATCTACTCTTCTTAAATCTCCTTCTTTATTTCCAACTTCCATTTTTATTCTCTAACCATTGATAAAATAACACACCAACATTCTAAGCTGACATTTATCCTGTGGTTTGTGTGTGTAGGATGGGTAGGTATAGGACTGTCATCATTCATCCAACATTTGTGATTTTATGGTTCATAAAATCAGGAGGACCTTTCTGACTATGAGCAGTGAGAAACATACAAAGAAGGAAGCAAAATTGGAAGGAGCAGTGAAAGTGCTTTGGAAGGTACCTGAACAGTGCTTTCATTTTTACACATTTATTAGGAATTCCAATCATACAAGTTGGAGCAGTTTCCTCAGTCTAACCATCTGTCGTAGTCATAAGCAAAACAGAGAAAGTTTTAATTCACTTTTAACTTTCTCTGTCCTCTGCGTAATTGAGGATTGCTGCTCAGCTATAGGTTTTCTTTCTCAGTCCTAAGAAACATTTTGAACCTGTTTTTAAAAAAGCTAAATTAAATATGACTAGAGACATATATGCAGGTAGAAACTACATAAAATCCAAAGGTTTGTGAGGAATAGAGTTAAAGCATTATTTCGGCCAAGATTTTTTTTTCCCAATAGTAGTTTTAGATTTCAAGTTTTATTTGGTAGATTAATTTATAAAAAATTGAGTTGCTCGGTCAATAGACTAATCAGAATTAAAGGCACATCTTTTGAGGTAATTGTGATTGGGTTTTTTTTACAGTTTGCAATATTGAATTAAACAGAAAAGTTCAAATATGCCATTTCCATTTAACAATTAGTCATATATACATATACATATACGTGTTTTTCTTTCTTTTTCATAGGTTTTATGTGCATTTTTCTTTAGCCAGGTTCTATCTACGTAAGCCAAGATTTTATGCAGCCCTAGTTCAGTGAAATCTCATTCACTAGTTTTGGGGCTTTTTTTCTTCTAGCAGCCAGC
>WNWU01000034.1:9656409-9673681 GCA_012654045.1 Ptyas mucosa
TGAGTTTTTGCATTTCCAAGAACTCTTCATTGGAGAAAAGTATAAGCTGAGACACTCCCGTGGTAATACAGTTCTGCTTGCTTTTTTGTATGATGTAGAAAATGCCATATCGGATGGTAAGAACATAGTGATGCACTTCTCCAGGTAGACAAAAATAAATAAATAAATCAAACCAAACTAAAGCTAAATCAAAGAGCAACAAAGACGATTAGGGCACCGGAGGCTAAAACATATGAAGAATGGTTGCTGGAATTGGGTATGTCTAGTTTAATGAAAAGAAGGACTAGGGGAGACATGATAGCAGTGTTCCAATATTTCAGGGGCTGCCACAAAGAAGAGGGAGTCAAACTATTCTCCAAATCACCTGAGGGTAGGACAAGAAGCAATGGGTGAAAACTAATCAAGGAGAGAAGCAACCTAGAAGTAAGAAGGAATTTCCTGACAGGTAGAACAATTAATTGCTGGAAGGACTTGCCTCCAGAAGATGTGAATGCTCCAACATTGGCGGTTTTTAAGAAGAGATTGGACAACCATTTGAATGGAATGGTATAAGGTTTCCTGCTTAGCAGGGCGTTGGGACTAGGAGACCTCCAAGGTCCCTTCCAATTCTGTTAAACTCAGTTTCCAAATTCACTGCAATCATTACAATGAGAAATGGGCAGCTCCTTTTTAGAATCAAACGGGACAGAATACTTGCTAACAACTTTTATCAATGACTGAAAGCAAAATATGTGTGCAAGCGCAGTGTGCACCAAACACGTGCTTCGTGTGGAAAAAGGAGCCGTTTGAAGGTAAGTAGAACAGCGAGGGGGGAAACAGCTGTGCCGCACAATTTAGATTCGCTAGAAAGCAGGATTTCCTGCTTTATAGGGAATATAAATCGCGCGGCACAGCTGATCATCGGAAAGACTGGTTTGGACCAACCAGTAGCTTTTTTTTTACTACAGGTTCACTGAACCAGTAGATTTTCTAACTACCGGTTCACTGAAACTGGTGCGAACCGGTAGGATTTCACCACTGGTTTGGGAGGCCTGCAGAATGCTCCTGGGGACTGGAGAGGGCAAAAATGTCCCTGTTTTTGCGAAAAATGGGCCTGTTTTTATTTATTTATTTATTTATTTATTCGGTTTATATGCTGCCTATCTCACAATGGACTCAGGGTGGCTCACAACAATAAAACAAAGCCACAATATAAAATGAAGTCTAAAAATTTAAAATTAACCCTTAAAACCCCATTATCAGTCCAGGTCGAGGGATTTAAACAGCCAAGTTTTTAATTCACGGTGGAAGGTGCGAAGGTCAGGCGCTAATCGGAGTTCCAAGGGAAGTTGATTCCATAGGGTGGGTCCCTGAACCTCGCCTACATTGCGTTTTTGCCTCCCCTGCCCCCAGAAGCATTTTGCAGGCCTCCCAAATCTTCTGCGTGCCCTGGTTTTGCAATACCGGTGCATCTTATAGTCCGAAAAATACGGTAGTTTTATATACCACTTCACAGTGCTTTACAGTCATCTCTAAGTGGTTTACAGAGTCAGCATATTGACCCCAACAATCTGGGTCCCCATTTTACCCACCTCAGAAGGATGGGAGGCTGAGTCAACCTTGAGATGGTCAGATTTGAATTCCAGGCTGTGGGCAGAGTCAGCCTGCAATACTGCTTTCTAACCACTGCACCTCCAAGTGTTTTTTTTTCATATTTTGATGTATCAATAGAGTTGCAGACAGATGTTTCTTTTGTGCTTCAGTATTTTATCTACTCTGCATCGTATCTTTTGGGCTAAGCTGTCATTGAAAAAATCAAGGTTTAGACCCATTGTTTTTCCCTCGTGTTTCATTCCAGATGTGGAAAAATATAAGGACAGTTCCATTCTTTCCTGTTAGTTCAGACTGCAGTGGTTTATTAATCTCATAAACCAACGGCCAAGCAAGTATATTTTATGCACTTTGCCATGTACCTCCCAGTCACTTTTTTTCCACATTAAAGCTTTCTGAACAAATCAGCCCTTTTTTTCTGTACAGGAGATGTTTGATTTCCCCTAAAGAAGTTATTTCTTCTACTGGTCGGTGGTTAAACATCCTCAACAAATCTCTTAAAATAAAAGCACACATCAGCTCTTGGAACACGATTGTGAATCTTGCTTTCCCCCAAGCAATTGAGAAGATATTCCTTGCAAACATCTGGCTTTTTCTTCCCAGATCTTCTACTTGCCTTCCATGAAAAGAAAAAGAAATGCAACATGGCTTGCAATGAAACCTAATTTAGTGCAGACTTTGTCTTCAATAATCTTAAAACCACCTCTGTTTTTCTGTAAATTTTAAAATACTTTTTGTACCCACACAGTTGAGGGACCACAGTATGTGCGGCTTTGTTAGCTGCAGTTGCTTGACAACATTTTTTCCAATGTCATTTTCTGATAACAACGTGGGCTTAATTTCTTCTGTTTACTGGACAGAACGATATTAATAATGCATTACCAAACGAGCAACGCAATGTCACCAATTTGGTCTGGTAGCATCATGAACAAAACCACAGGCTATCAATCAGATTAAAAACTGGTAAAAACAAGAGAAATTGAAACAAGAGTGTAGCAAAGGAATGGATGAATTAATGATGGATTCCAAAGGTTGGAATGGAAGAAAGGTGGAACAAGGGAATAGTCAACAACAGGAAATTGATGAGAAGAAGAATATCGGACTATAAACAACATTTCTTACTACTTTACATTAGTAGTTTTTTTGGATAAATTGATATGTATTATATAAATTCTCTCTCTCCCTCCCTCCCTCTCTCTCTCTCTCTCTCTCTCTCTCTCTCTCTCTCTCTCCTCCCCCCCTCCCTCCCTCCCTCCCTCCCTCTCTCTCTCTTTCTTTTCCTGGAAGCCTGGCACTCAAACAAATTAGCCTTCAACTAAGACATAAACAACATATACATACTGTGCAGAAGCGACAATAGGCAATCCAAAAAGGGAACAAAAAGACCAAAACATATCCCCATGAGCAATCAGCACTCAGATAAGCATAGATAAAGACCAAGATTAACATCAGACCAATGATCAAGAAGTAAACAATACCCGATTCAAGGAACTGCCAAACAAACTAACAGTAAACAGCCCAACCAAAGAACCTCCAAGACTACCAAGACAAGTCACCAGAATATAAAGTGAGAGCAAGTCACCAGAATATAAAGTGAGACCTTCCTTATTAGGACTGATGATCTTACCTAGTTTGGTTAATGAAACGTCTGCAAGAAAACAACCAAGCTCAGAGAGGACCAAGGACCCTCTCATTTCAACCCTTTATTGGTGTTTTACCGTGGGTCCCATTAATAATTTCATATCACAAGTATGACCCAGGTATTAATAGCTTTGATGGCATTTCTACCATTCAAGTTTGTTTTTAACAATTTTCTCACTCTCTGGATGTAGTCTTTACTAATCACATTTTTAACTTATTCATGCTTGATGTGATCCAACTGTAAAATGTCCAGATAACTTGTAGGTTAATCCTGATGGTTCCTGATGGTATGGCCATTTGTCATTTCAAAGCCATTACTCTTTGTAATTTTACCCTTCTTTATTGCTAGTGTAGCATATTTTTCTAGGCCAAATTCCATTGCTGTATCTGTGCTAAAAATTCTTACAGAGTATATTAGTGACTGGACCTCAGTTTTTGATTTTCCATAAAGTTTCAGATTATCCATGTGAGCACAAATCTGAGGTTTTATTAGCATGTTTGCTGTTTGATACCCAAGATTTGTTTCATTCAACTCACCAAAAGTGAGAACTTGCCCTGGAAGCAGTCTCTCCTAATGTTGACAAGCCCATATTTCGCATTTCCAACCATCTTGCATTTTTTTCTCCACTGCTTCATTATTTTTTCTATAAACAGTAAAGGCAAATGTAAAGGTAAAGGTTCCCGTCGCACATATGTGCTAGTCATTCCCAACTCTAGGGGGCAGTGCTCATCTCTGTTTCAAAGCCAAAGAGCCAGCGCTGTCCGAAGACGAAGAGCCAGTGCTGTCCGAAGATGTCTCCGTGGTCATGTGGCTGGCATGACTAAACACCAAAGGCACATGGAACGCTGTTACCTTCCCACCAAAGGTGGTCCCTATTTTTCTACTTGCCTTTTTTACATGCTTTCGAACTGCTAGGTTGGCAGAAGCTGGGACAAGTAATGGGAGCTCACCCCGTTATGCGGCACGAGGGATTCGAATTGGTGAACTGCCAGTAGAATGTTTTTATTGATACCAATTGTTTCCAAACATTTGATGATGGTAACTATGTGGTAATAAATCAAATGCCTTTTCATAATCGATCCAAACCATTTGTAAATTGGTTTCTGAGCTTTTGCAAGTCTCCAGAACTATTTTATCAATTAGAAGTTGATATTTTGAAACTGTGCTTTTCCTTTTATTTCCTTTCTATTCTACTGAGAGGATATTTTTTTTCTAAATAATCTTGGAGATTGCCCACTATAATGCCTGTGAATAATTTAAACATAATAGGCAAACACGTTATCAGCCTATGGTTTCCTGATATTGTCTCTTTTCTACACCTTTTTGAATCAGTAAGTTTTTCCTGTTATTAACCAGGCACTGAGGTCTCCTTTATGCAATATTTCATTAAGTTGTTTAGCTATAATTGGATGGAAGTTAGTCAGATATCTGAGGCCAAAGCCATGCAACTGATCATTTCTAAGAAATGTCTACTTTTTAATCCCTTTTACTCAATTTTGAACAATATCTGCTGTTATTATTAGATATCCCAACAGATATTTTACTAAATTCATTGTCATTTTTTTTAAAATTGACCCAGCACTTTTATTATAGTTCTTTTGAGTTTCTCATGGATCTTTATAAAACTGGATTGTTTTCTTTTGGCTTGGTTTCCATTTTCAGAATTTCTGTTGCCTTTTGTACTTTGGTAAAATCGCCTCTGATCTGATTGAAATAGCTGCTTTTGTTTAAATTGGATGATTCGTGTCTTGGAGCATTCAATTTTCCCCACTATTGCTGTTATTTGCTGCTTTATTATTTCCAAAGGTTCTTCAATTTTTCCTATTGCTAAGCCAATATTTTTCAAATTAGATTCATCTTGATCCTACATTCTTCAATTTTTGCTTTTTCATATTCCTTACTTGCATCTGATCTTAATTTCTTTCAATCGGCCTCCAATCTGAACTTCCACTTTGGATTGAACATGATTTTGCTTTTGGTTTTCTAATTTTAATACTCAGTTCTTATATATTTACTGCTGCTATACTGTAGGCCAGCTGATTGGTCTATTTCATGGATGTTACTTTAATCCTTGCAAGTGTCTTATTTAAATCCTTCATTATAAGCACCACATCTTTTGGAGGACAGTATTTTCAATACTGGCAGTTTTTGCCTTTCAACTGGTCAGTCTTTATATCCCCTAATTTTTCTTTAACTCTTCTCATTCATAGTTTTTCGGTGCGGGTTCTGTTGCTATTACTTCTTTCATACGGTTACTTCTGTAATTCATATCAATTGTTTTCCTCTACATTTCCAATTGTTATCTGACTTTTCTTTTACTATTCTACTATTGTTTTGAATTCTTCCACTTTCACAATTTGTGTGAACCTCTTCCATTTATGCATCCCTGAATATTTTATTCCTGGTAATGAATCTCAATGCTAATTGTTGTTCAGTGATATTTGAGCCTAAATAATTTTTTTCCTACAGTTCAAATATTCACTTTCTATAACCCCGCTTTGATGCTCCTGATTTATAATAGCAGGCTGTAATGATGCAATTTTCAAGCACCACTTGTCTACGATTGTTGTTCTTCCAGTAATGCTCCAGGGCTAAGTCCTAGCTGCCTAGCCAGGATCCTGTTGCCCACTTGTTGAAAGATGTCTAGGAACTCTAACATCCAACTGGTCCTTATTTACCTAAGTGACAACTGATCCAGGACAGGATTCTTTTTCTGTTTCCATGGGTTGATGGAAACACAGAGACTATCTCTTCCATTAAGACCATTAAGAATGGATGACTCTTCTGGTAGAGTACAATACTGCCATTGTAGCTGTTAACCTCATCAGAGCATCATAAGCTCCTCCTCCACAACAAGTAACCATGGATGGGACATTATTTTGCTGCAGTGGTGCTGCGGTGGTGAAGTGGTTAGAGTGCAGTACTGCAGGCTACTTCTGCTGACTGCCAGCCAGAGGTGGGTGACCAGTTCTGGAGAACCGGTAGCAGAAATTTTGAGTAGTTCGGAGAACCGGTAGTAAAAATTCTGACTGGCCCCGCCTCCATCTATTCTCTGCCTCCCAAATCCCAGCTGATAGGGAGGAAATGGAGATTTTACAGTATCCTTCCCCTGCCACGCCCACCAAGCCATGCCATGCCACGCCCACTAAGCCACACCCACAGAACCAGTAGCAAAAAAATTTGAAACCCACCACTGCTGCCAGCTGACTGCAATTTGGCAGTTCAAATCTCACCAGGCTCAAGGTTGACTCAGCCTTCCATCCTTCAGAGGTCAATAAAATGAGGAGCCAGATTGTTGGGGGCAATATGCTGACTCTGTAAACCACTTAGAGAGGGCTGTAAAGCACTGTAAAATGGTATACAAGTCTAAGCGCTATTGCTAAGTGTTATTGCTATTCTTTTATTTCAACTCTGTGTTGGTTCCTGCAGTTTTCTTGGCAGGATTTCAGAAGTGGTTTGCCATTGCTTTCTTCCTAGGGCTGAGAAAGAGTGACTGGTCCAAGGTCACCCAGCTGGCTTTGTGCCTAAAATGTGTCTAGAACTCACAGTCTCCTAGTTTCTAGCTTGGTCCTTTAACCAATACACCAGACTGACTTTCAAACACATATATTAACATTAGTTAGCACATTAACTAATGTTAGATATGTGTTAATTTTTGTGAGGTGTGGGGAAAAATCTGAGTTAGGTTTCACCATTTTATGCCTGTAGGTAAATGCAAATTAAAAATAGAGAATATTTCTTTGACTCCCAAAGCATTAATGTGTGCCCTACTGCACAAGCTAAAACTTAAGAGAATTATGTTTGCCAGCGCCCTACTCATAGAGGTTACCATTCTCTAGCAACTAGCCACAAATTGGAATGACCTGTGTGCAACCCATCTCCGGAATGTCAAAGTAAGCCATCATGATAGTGATTACAAGGTTGTGTTTTAAAGCAAAGCAGGAGTCATAAAATGGCTCATTTGATTATTATCTTATGCAGCTACCATCTCAGCAGATTGCTTTCCCTTATCTGCCTGGAGAACTTCCAGTGTTGTCAATCCAGAACGTTCAGCTGGTTCTTAATGAACTGTCTGATGATCTTTCATATTTAATAAAAACAACAACAAAAAAAAGAAGTGTTCCCCGAGAATTTCCTATTTGCCTTCTCCTCTCCTTTTTACTCCACTCCCGATAAGAAAGTAACCCAGGCCATTGTATAATTCATTTAACGAAGTAGAAAGCTTGGGAAATTGTAATGCATTTTCACCATTCGGGTTTTAAATTAGCTGGGATTTTTCAGGCTCTGAAGGTCTAACAACTGGAGTAAACAAATTAGATAGGGAGACTAAAGTTTTTTTATGTGCATGGTGAAAAAGCCTATATAATATTTTTCCCCAAGTCTGCTGGGAAAAAAAGATGGAAATTAAGAAGTACAGTTTCTTTCCTTCTTCAACAAAACATTCTGATCTACTGGAGCCATCCCCCACCCACCCCCCAAATGGGATGCTAAACTCACAACTTTAGTGGTCCAGGACTTCATTCAGCAGTTTGAGAAGGAAGATATTTAAAAACAATTGAGTGGGCTTATTATACCTTTGAAATATTTAAAATGATACCTGGATTAGAATGGGCATAAGTATGAACCAGTTGCCAAGCATCCAAATTTTGATCACATGACCATGGGGATGCGGCAACGGTTGTAAGTGTGAAAAATGGCCTTAAGTCACTTTTTTCAATGATGTAACTTCAAACAGTCACTAAACAAACGGTTGTAAGTTGAGACCTACACACACATCTATATATATAAATGCCAAATACCACTCATTCATCACGGAACCTCCAGAATGGTAAAGCCTACAAACTTGAAATTTGGCAAGTATGTTCCTCTTGGCTTCTAGGTGCTCGCTAAGAAAGGATTTACAGGAGCAAAGGATATACAGTATTATATTCACACCCTCTGATGCTAAGGAGTTAGACCTTCTACTCCTCCTCCCCACCTGAAAGTAACTCTGTCCCAACTGCCAGTTGCCTTATATTAACATGCTCTGGTGCTACAGTGTTACACATTCTACATTAAGTTTTAGGCTTTAAGTGTCAATTTATTACGCCCGATCACATAGTTTTGTAGTGAAGCACTACAGCTAGTGAATACACACATACATAGATACATATATACACGCACGCGCGCGCGCACACACACACGTAATTCTGTACTTTCATTCAAATTTCCTGGATCAGGAAGTCACCAAAATCAAACCAAGTCATATCCTAAATATGCTAATTTTTTGTGTCATCCAAACAGGTGAGCCTAAAGATGCCTTCTCTGCCTCTCAAAACCATATATTACCATAAGCAGATCTCGTCCTAGGATTTGTCTCCATTGCTGCGTGTTTCCCCCTCTTGCGGGACCAAAGAGGCGACTAACGTCCTGATCAACCCCATATAGTTTCCTGAAAGCAAAGAGCTATTCTCCTCCTCCGTTCCCCACGTGGATACTAGAGTCTTATTCTCCTCTCGCCTTGTTAATGCGCTAGCTAGGGGAGATGTTGACTACGAATCTGGCATTCTTTCTCTGCCCTGCGCTGTGGATAGTTGGGCTTTATGTTGCTTCATTAAGAAATAAAATCGCGCTTTCCCCTTGACAAGGAAGCAATGCATTACATTCCGATGTTGCAGTGTTGAGAGCAATGAACAACATGTTTCAAAATCTTAATAGAAGCAATGCCATATTTCCTGGGATCATTAATTCCTTATCTGGTCTGTGCATGCCTGCTAACCAGACCCGTTTGTTTACTTCATATCCATCAATCCTGGTCTCTCTTGCACTTTCACTGTGCTGATTAAAAATGCCCAGTGTATTAAAATTCAGAGAAAAATATTTTTTTTAAAAAAAGTTAGGAAATAGAAAACACAAATAGCTTTTTGTCATTTTTTCCCCCCCAAAAAAATGCACATTGAGTTTTGGATTCTGACAGATGTCTTTTGAATGCAGATTTGAGGCTACAGTTGCCAAGACAGCTGTATCTTTCAACTCGTCGCATGCAGGACTGTGCGCAAGAGAAGGTTCCCTGTTAATCTTGCTCACTTGAGTTTTTGTAAAGGTTCGTGTGTGGTGTGTATTTCATAATCCACTGCATGACTGGTGATGGAGAAACCTGGAAGCATTGTCTGTTGTCATATAATGAGAGATTTTTGGGGGGTGGGTGGGGGGGCATTGCACAAGGACACCATGTCATGTTAACCGCAATGGCAGCTTCTACTGTATGAGAGCAGGAAAAAGGATGTCACTGTTGACAAGTTTGTGTAAACAACTGAACAGCTGTCCAGTTACAACGATAATGCGTTTGTCAAATGCATAGATGATTCAGATGTTGGAAGGTTTATGAGCTTTTGGGAGGATGGACAAACCAAGTCTTAATTAAATAGAAAGGGAGGAGAGGAGAGGAGAGGAGAGGAGAGGAGAGGAGAAAAAGAGGAGAGGGGAGGGGAGGGAAGGAACGGAAAGAGAAAGGGAGAGGGAGCGGGAAAGGAAGTAGCGTGGAGGGGAAGGGAGGGGAGGGGGGGAATGGAAAGGGAGTGGGGGAAGGGAGGGAGGGGGGGGGGGGGGGAGGAGAGGAGGGGGGGGGAGGGGAGAGGAGGGGAGGGGAGGGGAGAAGAAAGGAGGACAGGGGAGAGGAAAGGAGAGACAGAAGCCCCAGAAACCCAGTTGTTGAAGAGCTGAACAGATAGCAATACAATGGACTTCAAAAGAGACTTTAGTATCCTTCATATCAGTGGTGGGTTCCTCCCGGTTCAGCCCGGTTCTGCCGAGCCAGTAGCGGCGATGATATGACATCACCGAACTGGTTCTGCCCCCTCGCCCCCCTGCATTATTCTTACCTTTTATTTAGCCCCACCCCCAATCTATTGCTGCCTCCTGAGTCCCAGCTGATGGCTAGAGGGGGGAAAAACTGTTTAAACTCTTGCCACAGGGCTTCAAAGGGCCACCCTACAGCTGATCAGTGTTAAAAGAAAATAAATGAGTAGACTAGTGCCTGCAAAAATAAATGGGTAGACCAGTGCCTCCAAAAATAAATGGGTAGACCGGTGCCTCCAAAAAACAAATGAGTAGACCGGTACAGCTCTGCAAGCAGTTGAAAGCCTGGTAGACCAGTACCTCTGCTAAATCCTAAAGAATTGTCACATGATCATCAACCCATGCCCACAAAATAAGCCACGCCCACAGAACCGGTAGTAAAAAAATTTAGAACCCACCCCTGCTCCATGTGTTTTGCACGACTCTTATTTATATTGTAACCATAATGGGTAGGAGTTGAAATCCAGGAACATCTAAAATGCTTTACATTTCTCTTAAACATTTACTATCATTACTTACTAAGATTCAATGCAATGCACACTTGGAAATTCTATTCAGCCATTCTCTTGTTTGAAGTCAAGAGCGCTTACTAGATATAAAAAATAGATTATTTTGTATATCATCCAAAATATTATTAAATTAGGATTCGATTATACGCACACACACATTTTGAAAACTAATCTTTCTCACTTCCTGTATTTCATTGAAGCTCCAGTCACAGAAAATTAAATTTTCTCCAATTGAAGGATCTGGTCATAGTCTTATTTGGATAGATTTCTTGTACGTTAGTAAAATAAATGAATGAAAGTTTAAAATATCTCTTCAAACCTATCCAGTTACTAATATCTCATCCATCTTCGCATTTCAATTTCATTTACTTAGAATTCTTCCATCCCTCTTCCCTCGTCTCATGCTCTACAGGCTTTTTTTAAAATGCATCTTTCAAAACTGTCTTGTTAATACAAAAACTTGCCTGTAGCCCATTTATAAAATTTTTGAATTTCAGTCTTTCTGTTTGGTCCGTGATAGCTTGACAAGTGCCAATCAGAGGAAGGGACTGTCAATTGTCCTCTCTGGATTTTTGGTAACATCTGCATCATTTGTTATTGTGACCATCTATATAATTATAGATAGTAATACTTTTGAATTGTTGGAAGAAATATCCATCTGGTTCAGTTCCAAGCTGGGAGAAAAGCACTGGAAACATGGAAGCTGATTGGAAAGATTGATGAACAGGAGCACATCGGTTTGAGGTCCTAGGCAGCTGACCACATGGATGTGAGCATGAGGGTTATTTATATCTTCTCTTGGGCCTTACCCTTGAGCTTCCTGTTCCTGTGCAAGAAATGTATTCTATTGGTTATAGTCGGACTCCTATGGGGCCATGTGGGGCAGTGGTGGGTTTCAACCAGTATTACCACTGGTTTGTATCATGCATGCGCTCCGCGCAAGCACAGTGTATTACAGAACAGCTGAGATGCAGCAATCTGCTCTGCAGTGCTTTTCAACTGGTCTAAAACCGACCAAATATAAGGTATATATAATGCAAGGGCAGGCGGGAGGGTCAACCTAAATGTCAGAGAGAACCAGTTCTCTCTCAGCTCTCCATCATTGCTACCGGTTCGACTGAACCGGCCTGAACCGGTAGAAACCCACCATTGATGTGGGGTCATGTTTGTCTGAATCAAGTTTGATTGAAGCCTGAAGGGTGATCATGTAATGAAGAGGTTTGTGTTCTGAAACACAATTTTGTGTTGGGCAATTCCTATTGTGTCTTAATGGCTTTGTCCTGATTTGGATCTTGAGTGAGGACGAATCCCATCACCCTGAGACTAAAGGTCTTTTGTTTTGTAGATAGGATGGCCCAGTTTTTCTTAATGGGTACCATTGAGACACCAGGCTTCCATCCTTCCGAGGTAGGTAAAATGAGGACCCGGATTGTGGGGGCAATAAGATGACTTTGTATAAAAAAGAACACCGCTTGGGGGGGCTGAAAGCCCTAGTAAGCAGGTATATACAAAAAGTATGAAGGCTATTGCTTAACGCATTGTAAGCCACCCTGAGTCTCCGGAGAAGGGCTGCATATAAATCGAACCAATAAATAAATAAATAAATAAATAAATAAATATCTGCTGGGGGTAGGAAGCTGTGGCTGAGTTTCTGTCTCCCTTAATATTTCTATTTCTCTTTTAGGGCAAATATAATATTCTGCCTTTTTAATATTTCCTAAAATATTTCATTCTTCTGTGAGAGGGTGGCTTCCCACAGAACAATGCTGGTTTTTTAAATTATTTAATCTTGATCCAATCTAGGAATAGACTTTCAGAACTTGTAATACCTGATTTCTATATCTGATTTTGATGGCAATATCTGATTTCACTAGCACTGATGACATCACCTCGTTTGGGTGACGAAACTTCTGCAAGAAAACAACCAAATTCAGAGAGCACCAAGAACTGCTCATACCTGGTTTCTCTTCTATCGCTTTTCAATGAAACTTAAATTTTAGCAGTAGACAATTCTAACTTTTATTTTTTTTAAAAATTTCTCCCTAATTAATCATGAAATCATGCCAATACTGAGGCTGGAGTGAAAATATGTAGGCAGTCTCTTTTTCTCATACAGAATTTGGAGTTTTACCACCTCTCACATATTAATTTAATTTTTGAGGACAGGGTCACATCTTGCCTTTCCTCTAGAACAGGGGTGTCAAACTCAATTTCATTGAGGGCCATATCAGGGTTGTGTTTGACCTCAGGAGACCAGGGGGTGTGGCAAGGGTGGGCGTGGCCAGCTTGATGCCACTCGTGTCACAGGCACTATGGTGGCCCGAATGCTCTGCGAGGAAAAATGGAGCTTGGGAGGCCTCCCGAGCTCCATCTTCACTGGCAGAGGCACCACAGGCCAGTCCTTTGCTGTTCCCAGGGTGGCCCCACGGCCATATCTAAGCACTCCATAGGCCGAATCCAGCCCCCAGGCCTTGAGCTTGACATCCCTGCTCTAGCACAGCGTTTCTCAACCTTAACAACTTTAAGATGTGGGAGGGGCTTCATGCTGATGGGGAATTCTGGTCCACACATCTTAAAGTTGCTCAGGTTGAGGAACATTGCTGGAGAAGCCTGAAGATGGAGTCACGGCCACTGGACTTATTTTCTTGTTAGTTTGAGATGTTTTGCTGCTGATCCAAGCAGCTTCATCAGTCAGAGCAAGCTGGTTGGGCAGAGAGTATTTGGAACGTACCAACTCCTCTCGCACCAACCTCAGGTGTCTCCTCCCCAAATTGCGTTGCAATATATGTCAATGAAGATTCTCATTCCCAGACTCTGAACAAAACTAGTAGCGTGGCAATAATTTCCTATAAAGTTCCCCATCCTTTTCTACCTGAAAACAAAACTGCAACAATATCAGAAGGAAGGCTGAACATTTCAGAGGAGGACCTTAAAAGGTCATTTTCTGTCAAAGTTAAGTGTTGTAAATAAAAGGCATATGCTAATATACCAGTAGAAATGTATATCTGCCATTAGAAGTAACTGTAACAGAGTTGGAAGGGACCTTGGAGGTCATCTCACACAGGAGACCTGTACTAGAGATTTGAACCGCCAAACTGCCGATCTTTCTGATCGACAAGTTCAGTGTCTTAGCCACTTGAGCCAGTATGGTTTATTTAGAGAAACCATATCTGAAGTGAGTCAATATAGAAGAAAACAGAAAGAAAACAGAAGAGAAGAGAAGAGAAGAGAAGAGAAGAGAAGAGAAGAGAAGAGTAGAGTAGAGAAAAGGAAAGGAAAGGAAAGGAAAGGAAAGAAGGAAAGGAAAGGAAAGGAAAGGAAAGGAAAGGAAAGGAAAGGAAAGGAAAGGAAAGGAAAGGAAAGGAAAGGAAAGAGGATGGGAGGGAGGGAGAGAGAAAGGAAGGAAGGGAGGAAAGAAAGGAAGGAAGGTAGGAAGGAAGGAAGGGAGAGAGAAAGAAGGAAGGAAGGGAAGGAAGGAGGGAGAGAGGGAGAGAAAGAGAGAAAGGAAGAGAGAGAAAGGAAGAAGGAAAAAGGGAGGGAGGAAGAGAGACAGAGGAATAGAGATAGAAAGAGAGAGAGAGAAAGAAGGGAGGGAGGAATAGAGAGGGGAAGAAAGAGAGAAAGAAGGGAGGGTGGGAGGAAGAGAGGGGAAGAAAGAGAGAGAAAGAAAGAAGGGAGGGAGGGTGGAAAAGAGGGGAAGAAAGAGAGAGAGAGAGAAAGAAAGAAAGAAAGAAAAAAGAAAGAAAGAAAGAAAGAAAGAAAGAAAGAAAGAAAGAAAGAAAGAAAGAAATTAACTTCCAGAGCAATCCCAGTACCAGCAATCTGCATTACTATAGCATGGCTGAGGATTTGCATTGGATATTCATTGCATTCAATAAAGAAATCAATATACCAGAAGGGAGAAAATACATATTTCATTTGAGACTGAATTTTCTAAATGATATTTCCGATCTTGTCAAGCTTCTTGTTTGCAGTGAAGGGAGGCGCTTGACATCAGGAGTGAGTAATAGCTCCTGTTATTGACCCCCGGTATCAAATGAATTGAGCACTGAAACTTATTGAATCTTTAGAAAAGTGTTCTCTGAGAACACAATGTATGAGGGGAGGCCTGTGGATTCAGCAATACCAGGCCAGGTTGGCACTTTTCAAATTTCCCTTCCCAATGCATATATTGCTTTCATGAAAACAAACAAACACCCTACCAATGTTCTCCCTTTCAAAGTCCTTAACCCTTCTTAGGATAATATATCTGATACAGTGGTGGGTTCCTCCCAGTTCCGCCCGGTTCCGCCGAGCTGGTAGCGGTGATGATATGACGTCACTGAACCAGTTCTCCCCCGCCCCCCACCCACCTCCTGCGTTATTCTTACCTTTTATTTGGCCGCACCCCCAATTTATTGCTGCCTCCTGAGTCCCAGCTGATGGCTAGAGGGAAAAAAACTGTTTAAACTCTTGCTTCGGGGCTTCAAAGGGCCACCCTACAGCTGATCAGTGTTAAAAGAAAACAAATGAGTAGATCGGTACCTGCAAAAATACATGAGTAGATCAGTGCCTGCAAAAATACATGAGTAGATCAGTGCCTGCAAAAATAAATGGGTAGATCGGTACAGCTCTGCAAGCAGTTAAAAGCCTGGTAGACCAGTACCTCTGCTAAATACTAAATAATTGTCACATGACCATCAACCCATGCCCACAAAATAAGCCACGCCCACAGAACCGGTAGTAAAAAAATTTAGAACCCACCCCTGATCTGATACCAGTGCCACTAAATTCTCCTTTGAACAATTTTACTGAAAAGCCATTAGAAGAGAGACTTAGAAATGGACATGATCTTTAGATTGTGTGGAGGTTGCCGATAAATGTATTTATAGATGAAGAGACAAATGAACATGGAGTCCATTCATGTCCTAAATACAGTAGCCTTCAAATTACGACCACAATGGAGCCCAGAATTTTTGTTGTTAAGCAAAACAGCTCTTAAGTGAGTTCTGCCCCATTATACAACCTTTTCTTGTCATAGTTGTTAAGACTCATTGTGGTTGTTAAGTTAGTAACACAGTTGTTAAGTGAATCCAGCTTCCCCATTGTCAGAAGGTCACAAAAGGTGATCACATGACCTGGGACCCTGTAACCATCGTAAAAATGAATCAGTTGCCAAGCATCTGAATTTTGATAACATGATGGGGATGCTGCAACGGTTATAAGTGTGAAAAACGGTCATAAGTGTTTTCTCAGTGCTGTTGTAACTTCAAACGGTCACTAAATGAATGATTGTAAGTCGAGGAGTACCCATAACTCTGAGGGAGTAGAATGAAAAGTGAAGGATACCTCCTTCCACCTTCCACACCTCCCACAGCTACAATGGTGGGATTCAATTTTTTTTACTACCAGTTTTGTGGGCATGGCTTGGTGGGCGCTACAGGGGAAGGATACTGTAAAATCTCCATTCCCACCCACTCCAGGGGAAAGATACTGTAAAATCTCCATTCCCACTGCACTCCAGGGATAGGATACTATAAAATCTCCATTTCCACCGCACTCCAGGGGAAGGATACTGTAAAATCTCCATTCCCTCCCCACCTCACTAACCTACTTTCCAGCTCTGTGTGCAGGGCAACAAAAGAAGACCCAGCCAATCAGCTGGGACTTGAGAGGCAGCGAATGGATGGGGCAGGGTCAGTCAGAGGTGGTATTTACTGGTTCTCCAAACTACTCAAAATTTCCACTACCGGTTCTCCAGAACCGGTCAGAATCGGCTGAATACCACCTCTGCACAGCTTCCATTCTACTTCTATGGAAATATATGGACAGCTTAATGGTAACAGGAAATGGTTGGTGCCTTCCAAATATCCTTCCTCTTCTTTCTCCATCATCTTGATATGCACTACAGCATATAAGGACTGAAAGAGCAATTAAGGACTGAAAGAGAGATTGTTCAAGGTTTTTAAATTCTTCACAAGGGGTTTTTTCTGCAGCTCCAGATATTAATAGTGAAAATGTACTTTTTCTGTTTGTTTGTTTCTAAACCTGATTCCGTGGTCTCAAGAGCATGCCTAGAATTGGTGGCGATAATCCAACTAAATTTAGTTAAGCGGGCGTGTCCTTGAGAGCATTGATTTTGATTTAACTGTTATGTATGGTTTGTAAGCTTTAGTAATATAGTGGGACTTACTTCTAAGTAACCATGTACATAGGATTTCTGATAATCCTGGCTACACTTAGCTGGATCAAGGCTAATACATGGAATTAAAGCCAATGAGACACCATCCTGGCGTTAGGATAACCAGATGTGTCAGAAATCCTTTTTTTTAGTCAATAACTATAAATTCATAAAAAGCCTACAATTAGTCTTTATAAATACTTATCAGTTTGATATCCAGATTTTAAAAGACTGAATGGAACCGAGAATTGGAGATTCCCAGTTCGTCTAAACGATGGAAAACGCTCTTTAATTCTGTATCAACCTTTTCAATAGATTTTGGGCTATTCAAGGAAAACAATACTTCAGACTTATTGGGTCTCATTGCATTTGTAGAGGGGGGGAAATGAAGAAAACAGCATGTTGCTAGAGATGCAATGAGAATAACAATTCATTAAAGATAAGGAAAGGAAAGGAAAGGAAAGGAAAGGAAAGGAAAGGAAAGGAAAGGAAAGGAAAGGAAAGGACAGGACAGGACAGGACAGGACAGGACAG
>WNWU01000034.1:9673691-9687510 GCA_012654045.1 Ptyas mucosa
GAAAGGAAAGGACAGGACAGGACAGGACAGGACAGGACAGGACAGGACAGGACAGGACAGGAAAGGAAAGGGAAGGAAAGGAAAGGAAAGGAGATGGTCAGTACAGGAAAGCAACCCAAGGAGATAATAAAGAGCCCAAGATTTAGAGAAAAAAAGAAAGATTACCTGAGGTTTTGCACTCATGTTAGAAGCCTCGAGGTGCTTCTAGGTTGAAAGGATTAGCTGGTGACATCACTGTTGCCCTGGGGATGCAAGCAGGGGTGGGCTGCTAGGGGTTTGCAGGGGTTCAGGAGAACCTCTAGCTAAGATTCTGTGCACTTTGGAGAACCCCCAAATCTCACTCCTGGCTGGCCCCACCCACCCTGCTCCTCTCCTCCTAGGAGTCTCCGCATGGCCCATTTTGGGTGCAGGTAAGTGCAAGATGTGTGCAGAGGCTCAGGGAGGGCGAAAAACAGGCCTACCAGAAGTTTCCGGCCTCCAGAGGGCCTCCACAGCATGGGGAGGCCGTTTTCGCCCTCCTGGAGCTCGAGGAAAGCCTCCGGAGCCCAGGGAGGGCAAAAACACCCTGCCGTGGTGCAGGAGGCTGACCAGGCCATGCCCACTCCCACCCAGCAACTGGGCAGAGAACCCCTTGAAGCCCACCCCTGGATGCAACAGGGTCCTTTCATGTTCCTGACAGGAGTGGAGTGAAGGACGAGAGCTCAACCCCATCCCACGGCAGGTCTCAGGTCTCACAGGGTTTCTAATCTCCTGCCCAGTGTTCTAATCACTGGAGCCACCATGCATCCACCTGAGATTAAGAGAGGATAAATCAGGACTACCAGACTTTAGACAAAGAAGAACAATTGGAAAGAAGGACAATTGCTGGTTGGGGGGGGGGGGGGGGGGAAGAGGACAGAACTTTCTTCCATGACAAACACTACAGTGAAAAACTGCAAAAAAAAATGTACTTAGGCCCTCATTTATATGAAATCACTTTTTCCAACTTCTGAAAAACTGGATTCTTCAGTGAATTGCAGGGATGTGCCAGAGCAATTAGGAAGTAAAAAACCTTCAACAGGTAAATGGTTCAGATCATGTCCATTGCAGGCAACAGTAGAGTGGACAGAGGGTATTAAACAACTAATTTCAATCAATCAGAACAGAGCTGGAAGGGATCTTGGAGGTCTTTAAGTCCAACCCCCTACTCAAATGGGTGACCCTATACCATTTCAGACAAGCGATTCTTCTTCCAGTCCCTTCTTAAAAACCTTAAAAACCTCCAGTGATCCACAACTTCTGAAGGCTAGCTGTTCCAGTGGTTAATTGTTCGCACTGTTAGGAAATTTCTCCTTAATTCCAGGTTGCTTCTCTCCTTGATTAATTCTGGGATTAATTAATTAATTAATTTCGGGAAACACTCGGGCGAAAAGGTAGTAAAAAATGCTTTAAAAGGTTAAAAAAAGGCTCTGACGATCGCGTGCCACAGCTGTGATTGTCGGAGCCTCTTTTTTTTTTTTTTGCTTTTTTAAAGCATTTTTTTACTACTGGTTCCGGAAAACCGGTAGTAAAAAAAATGCTATTTTTTTTTAAAAAAAAGTTCAGAGGATCACGTACCACTCATCGGAACTTTTTTTTTTTTTTTACATTTTTTACTACCGATTCAGCGTACTAGTAGCCTTTTTTACCACCGGTTTGGGCGAATCGGACCGAACTGGTAGCATTTCACCCCTGGTCAGGCATTTTAAGAAGACCAAAGAGAGGTCAGAGATCAAACATTCCCAGTTAGGAATGTTAGAAGTAGAAGCCCATCAAGGTTATTTATGAGCAACAAGGAAGGAAGTAAAGGAAGAACGGACAAGGGCTTTCTCTCTATCCAACTAGCATTGCCTATCTGGAGTAAGTAAGCAGCCTTTGATCTGACCTAAGCGTAGTACATAAAATTATCTGCTACAATGTCCTATATGTCAATTACTACTTCAGCTTCAACCAGAACAATACATGAGCAAATAATAGATACAAACGCAAGGTAAACCGTTCCAAACTCGATTACAGAAGATACAACTTCAGCAACAGAGTGGTCAATGCCTGGAACGCACTGCCCGACTCTGTGGTTTCTTCCCCAAACCCCCAAAACTTTAACCTTAGACTGTCTACTGTCGACCTCACCCCATTCCTAAGAAGTCTGTAAGGGGCATGCATAAGAGCACCAGTGTGCCTACCATCTCTGTCCTAATTTTCCTTTTTACTCTTACTCTTTTCATATATTCAAATTATGTTTATACTTTTACCTGTTATCTATACCTGCTTGAATGAATGAATGAATGAATGAATAAACAAACAAACAAACAAACAAACAAACAAGGATTCAGAGGTTGGCTGGCAGCAAGTTCCATCCTGGAAGGAAATGAACCCAATGTATCAGCTGGGTAAAAAAAAAACCAAGGCCAAAAAGGCAAGGAGAAGATGCTTTCTTCCCTTTCAACCTTTAATCGCTCTCACCCAATCTCTGATTAGATTAAATTTGTCTGGTTGGCCACACTACATCAAGATGAGAACTGCAGCGCAAGCCAGAGAAAGCTGGCATTCACAGCAGGGATGTGTCGAACGGGTGGGGCAGGGCTCTAAAAGCAGTATTTTATCACCAGAATCTGTAAAGCTGGAGGGTAGACTTTAGGGCTGGAGAAAAATTTATGCTACCTTAATCTGGCCTCTTATATGACAATCTTTCATAGATCTGTATCTGAAATGTGCCTAAGGCTTCCTCACTTGCACGCTATAGAGTGTAGAAGAGTGCTTTGATTTTTGAAATCTCAGTCGTGCCACCGGGCACCCATGAGGTCCCTTGGAGGGTGAATGCCAAGATTAACAGTAGCTGTGGCACACTCCTGTCTCTAAAATATTTATCTCCCTTCATTAACATTCTAGCAAAACAATCCCAAACTAATGCATGACCATGCAATTATCTATTCTGCTCTTCTTCCCCTTCCGTTCCAGATTATTTTTAATTTTGGGGGAAGGGAGGGAGGGAGGGAGGAAGGGTTAGGGTTAGGGTCAGTGGTGGAATTCAATTTTTTTTACTATCGGGTCTGTGGGCGTGGCTTGGTGGGCATGGTGTGGCTTGGTGGGCGTGGTAGGGGAAGGATACTGCAGAATCTCCATTCCCTCCCCACTCCAGGGGAAGGATACTGCAAAATCCCCATTCCCTCCCCACTCATTGCTATTGTGCCATCTAATTTTTATCTGAACCAAACCTTCTTTTATGAAGCTTTTTCTGCCTTGTTTATTTTTTTAGATTTCTACCCAGGCTTTCCTGGCTTTAATAATTTCTATGATGGATCTCCAATTCTACATTCCACTTAGTTACGGAAAGTAATGGTGGGAAGCCCCCCACCCCGAAGAAGGAAATATTTTGGGAAATATTAAAAAAGGTAGAATATTATATTTCCCTAAAGGAGAAATGGAGAAACATGTTTTTAGAGGCAGAAAGCAACCCCCAGTCTTTCTAATAGCCCACAGCAGATGCCAGCACTTAAGGAGATAAAGAGCTTATTGAAAGAAAGATGGCTCTATTCATAAGCAAAGCAAATACTGCAGGCAGAAATCCATTCGAGACAGGATATTTATTTATTTATTTATTATTTATTTATTTTGTCACATTTCTATGCCACCCACTCCCAAGGGACTCTCCTTGGAATTTGGAAACTCCTTTCAGCGAAGTTTGACAGCTAACAAAAGTAGAATGGTAGAATTAGTACAGCAGCACCCCTCACCCAAGATCCAGCATAGAATGAAAGCCATTAGCTTCAATAGGAATTGCCCAACACTCTTTCAGAACACAAGCCTCTTCATTGCACAACCCCCCTCCCTCCAGCAGCATTTCAGGACCTATATAAAAATCCTGGCATTGATCTCATTAATTGTTCAGCTGACCCAGAACCACAAATGCTGGTCATTCTGTTCACCAATAAATGGGCCTTGTTTCCAATCATGCTCCAGCCTCCATGTTGTTTCCAGCATCTTTCTCCCACCTTGGAACTCAACCAGATAGATTTTCCTTCCAACTGTATCTTATTGGTGTGATATTATTGCCCTACCTCTCCTTAGCCCATTTCATTTCAAGGCATTGCAGGTTGTCATTCATCAGTTCAGTTCACTTAAGTCACCACCTTCCTAATGCAGGTATCTTTCTCTAGCGTCTTTCTTTATGAATTTGTCTGTTATCACTTGTTAGTAAATCACTCCATTCTGTCTTTAAAGAAGATCTGTGTTTGCCAAGCATCTCTGCGGTATGTTACAAACACTGTACTTCAGATTGCAACCCCTTTCCCATGTCTTCCCAGAGATGGATCTCATACCATTACTGCATTAATTTCCTTTCATATATTCAGCTGGTTCGGACCGGTTTGGGCGAATCACATGCTAATTTTACATCTGGTTCGCTGAACTGGTAGTTGCAAGGACTGGCTGGCCCCACCCACTCCGTCCCTCCCAGGAGTCTTCACGCGGCCCGTTTTGGATGCCAGATAAGTGCATGCGTGGAGGCTCTGGGAGGACAAAAAATGGGCCTCCCGGAAGTTTTGAAAGTCCAGAAACGGGCCGTTTTCTCTCTCCCGGAAGCTTGAGGAAAGCTTCCAGAACTTGGGTAGGGTGAAAACACCTCCCCCCCGCCATGGTGCAGGAGGCCGAGTAGGCCACGCCCACCATGGCCAATGCCCACCCAGCAACCGGGCAGAGAACCAATTACTAAAATTTTTGAATCCCACCCCTGAAAACAGGAATGGAATTACTAGTTATACCAAGTAAATCAGTAATATGTTTTTCCTGCCATTTGGAGGTTGGACAAACACAAAAGCTTCATGTAAAATTCTCCCTGGGGTAGGTTTTGGATGATCTCAGAAATCTAACCAGGGTTGGAACTGACAGGGATTCAGATAGGAGATCAAAAGTAAAAAGAAGTGGTCCTCATTTAGTGACGACAGTTGGGACGGGCAACTCAGTCATTAAGCAAAGCAGTTGCTAAGAGAAAGCCTTGCTGTGCTTACAACCTTACTTTAGCTTACCTTTGATTTACACACTTGCAAGAGGCCATAAATGCAGGGATTGATTGTGAAGTTATTTTTTTTCATCATCACTGTAACTGTGAATGGTTGCAAAATGAGGCAGTCATTAAATGAGGACGTCCTGGGTTGCTAAATTCTGGAGTAGGTCTGGGGAGATTCAGGTTCGGGTTCAGCCGGAAGCATAGAAATGGAGGGACTTTAGACCACTTTTTCTTAACTTAACATGCCTTACAGCATTGCTCTAATATAGACAAAATGAAGATCCCTCTCTTGTAGAAATGGAGGAATATAAATTAATAAATAAACACCAAGGCTGCAACCCCGAAATCGGGCACTTTCAAAATACCTGAAGATGCTTTATTTTCAACACGGTTCTACTATAATCCTTTTTTATTTTAATAAAAAATGTTCTCTGAGGCATTTTTCTGTAGCCTGAAATGTTAAACCTACCTGATCTTTTAAAACTTAAGGGCAAAAGTTAAGCTCTATTTTAAAGTTACATTCCTTGTGAGGGGGTGGGGGTGGGGTTCTTTTCTTTTCTTTTCTTTTTTAGGTTTACAAAACTCGCCACAGCTCCTAGAAATGGAGACCTTCAAATTGCTTCACCTAGAAGCGATGATAGTCCATTGTTTTGTAAATGCAATTTCACCTGTGCACAATTTTTCAAGGCCCAGCGACACAGACTGACTGGCTAAATTACTCAAAGCCACCTGTGGCCCCACTCATCCTCCTTGCTTTGGCAAATGCAATACATCTCAGGGCACTGAATGAAACGGTGTGATGCTGAAAAATCACATCCCAAGTTGTCTATTACCTGTTTCTTTTTCTTTAAGGTACTAAGAGTTTTGTCCATTTTCCTCCTCTAGCTCCTACTTCATTTCTTCCTTCTTGTCCCTCTCTGTTTTCTGTTTCCCCTCCTCCTCCTCCCTCCCTTCCTCCTCTTTGCAGCATCCAATTTCACTTTGTGGTCCATCGGCAAAAGATTCCATATAAAGTCACAACTCAGCAGGAATGACTGAAAGGTTCTAGAACAGTGTTGACGAACCTTTTCGGCAGTGCCGAAACAGGAGTGTGCATGCGCGTGTTGCATGCTGGAAACCGGAAGAGCAGCCGCCTGGTGTGCATCTGTGGGAAAGCGGAAGAGTAGCTACTGGTGCGCATGCACGTGACAGGAAAATGATATTTTGGTTTCCGGCGCATGCATGTTCACCAGCCACCTGTCCTTCCAGTTTCTGGCATGCATGCGCATGTGAAGACCAGCTGGCCGATGCGCATGCACATGCTGGATAATGGAAGATCATCTTCCTAGTGTGTGCATGCACACCGGGTGGCTCCTCTTCCGGTTTCCGGTGTTCCCATGTGCGTGAAGACCAGCTGGCTGGCGCACCAGAACCCAGAAGAGCAACAGGCGACGGCTTGCGTGCCCGGACAGATGGCTCTTCTGGCATGCATGCCATAGGTTTGCCATCATGATTCTAGAATGTTGCAACATTCTACTGCAATGCTCTCTACATGGGGCTCCCCTTGAGGTGCTCCCCTTGAGGTGCACCCGGAGGCTCCAACAGAATGCGCGGGGGATTTTGGGAGCGACGGGGCGCTCCCATGTGACACCTCTCCTGCGTGAGCTGCATTGGCTCCTGGTGGACTTCCGGGTGTGCTTCAAGGTGTTGGTTACCACCTTTAAAGCGCTCCATGGCATCGGACCTGGGTATTTGCAGGACCGCCTTCTGCCGCCAATAGCCTCCCACCGGCCAGTACGCTCCCACAGAGAGGGACTCCTCAGGGTGCCGTCAGCCAGGCAATGTCAGCATGCGACCCCCAGGGGGAGGGCCTTCTCTGTGGCAGCACCTGCCCTCTGGAACGATTTGCCCCCGGAGATTCGGAGGATATCAGACCTCCGGGTTTTTCGCCGTGCCCTAAAAACTCTTCTTTTTCAGCAAGCAGGGCTGGCGTAACCCCTCCCCCTTTTCTGAGATATTAGATTTTAATTATAAAACGGGTTTTAATTGGCAGATTTTAAAATCTTTGGCCATAATATATAATTCTTTTATAGTTCTTTTAAATTTTGTATTGTATGTTTTTACTTGGCTGTGCACCGCCCTGAGTCCAGCAGGAGAAGGGCGGTATACAAATTTAATAAATAATAAATAATAATAATAACATCCCAGGACAATGTCTAGTCCAGCATTTCCCAACCAATGCGGGCTGAGGGATTCTGGGAGTTGAAGTCCACACATCTTAAAATGGCCAAGGTTGAGAAATACTGGTCTAGTTTGTGTGTAGAGTGGGCGGAAGTCTCTAGTTCTCCTACAAAACAAATACTACCTTATGATCTCCATCAATATTCCCAAGTATTTCTCCACTCATAATCAGGGCTTGCCAAGTTCTGCAGCTAGGTCCTACGTTGTGATTTCCCTTTCTTGTGCTTAAGGTAATGAGTTTTCTTAAGATTAAAGAACATAAACTGTTTGTCGGAAAACCCCTACGAAAGTTCCCTGGGTTGGGGTAAGACCCATTCATTCATCTCCATTCAGTTCAAGACATAGATGGCTTGGGTATCTGCCATTCACAATCCCCTGACATTTTGTAACTAATGAATCTGTTTTACAATACAAAACACAAGGACTAGAAAAGTGTTGGGTATTGAGATTCCATTTTTTAAAATTATAAATTACTTTTTCTGCTGTTATCCTTAGGTAGGGTTTTTTTTTTTGTTATTATAGAGAATTCACCTTGATTAGAGGGAAAGGACCTAGCCAATTTCAGAGTTTGTGGATGTGATGACTCCCCCGGAAGCTTCCCCAGATACCTCTTCATATGTCAGTTTGGGGGAAGGATGAACCAGTTCCTGACATGTCAAGAGGGGAGTTGCTCAATGGCTCCAAGTAGCCGTCTGAGAGTCATTTGGCTGAAGCACAGCTGCAGCAGGATAGCCCTGTTGTCAGACCTGGGAACCATCTTTTGAATTGGTCCTTCAGGCCTGCCACATTTACTGCTGTGGGAAATTGGGAGAAGGGATTGTATGAATCATGGGTGATATATAGTCATAATAACATCCCTTTCTCAGAAAGTCAAGGCCTTCTTGCCCTGCACCTGGAAGGCTGGACCTGGGAGGCATCTCCTGTTGGGATGGTGCTTTGATTGGACCATGTGATGGACTTGTGGGTGTTGGGCTTGGACTTTCCTTTGGGTGGGGAAAACCTGGAAACTTTCAGATTCGGGTTTTCCCAGATGTGCCAATTTCTAGCCTTAACCACCAACCTGGCCTTTTACCACTAAAGGCAAAGATTTTCCTCTATATGTGCATCTCATAACTAGAGAGGTTGGAAATAACTATAGGTTGCAGGAATATTTCAGAGCAGTAGATAAGCTAAATATCCTCTCCCTCTCTAACTAAAGGAGACCCCCCTTGCTCCCTTTCAAGTTTGTTTTGAGAGTTGAGCTTGGCAACCTTACAGAGAAACCATTATTTCTTTTGAAGTTCCTCTATTATCCTGAGATCGAATAGAATTAAGTTATCAGGAGTTAACCATTGGAAAAAGCATGGGAAGGCACTATCAAGATATACACACACAAATATAGTTACAAGGAAAAAAAAATCTTCAGAGAATTCATGCAAGGAAGATAGCTGAAAGCAAAAGAACAAGTTCATTTCAAATTTCAGGATGCCTCCCTTGATCGTTTATACCAAAAGATAATGAGAACAGGACCACAGAAACCTAAATATGATGTAAGGAAGAAAAATAAATAAATCACATCACAAATAAGTAGCGGACCAGCACATGAATTTGAACAAATAAAGATCCTTTCCTTTCCTTTCCTTTCCTTTCCTTTCCTTTCCTTTCCTTTCCTTTTTCCCCTTTCCCCTTTCCCCTTTCCTTTCCTTCCAATTGTATAGCCCTATCTATCTGGATCTAATCCATTTTAAGCAGTAAAATGGCAAGGAGAGGAAATCATTATTTTTGCATGAAGAATATAATGGCAACCATAAAACAGAGGGGGGCTAAGCCTGAAGGAGACCATCTGGGAATTGCCCAATGGGGACAGCTAATCTGCTGAATCTTATTAGCATCTTTTATACAGCAATTCTGGGTTGACAGGTAGTATAGTGTGTTTTGCTCTTTCTACATAAATAAATGCTTCCCCTCTCTTAGCTCTCAAATAAACCTTTACTTTCTTTGGGTGAATGCAAAAGGCAACTATCACCTCTGGCGGAGAGTGCATTCAGGTGTTACATTCATTGTATAATACTAGTCGCCACCAGGCAGGTACAGAGAGGGTACAAATGTCACCTTTGCCCATAGTTTTAGTGGCCATCAAACTATACATGGCATTTGCTTGACATCCACTCACTACTTCATTTATACAATAAAAGCACTGGCTACTGCAAAGGCCAAGAAGGCTCAATTGGATTGCAACCAGTTGGGGTGGAGAGTGGGGAGAAGATATACCATTGAAATTGGGTACAAGGTGGGACAAGAATCCCAATCTTCCAGACGACACATGAAGTTTGGGACTACTTGTTACTTGGAGATGCCACCCACCCATCTTCTTAGATCTTCTTAGATCTTCTTAGATCTTAATATCAGCTAGAAGTAGACAGGGACACTTAAGAGCCAATAAAGTCAGCATCTGCATTCTTATGCTCCTTTGGACGATGATGATAAAAGAAAATGAAAGTCACTAGAGCCTAGTAGTTTTTAAGTGCATGGTCAGAAATTAAGAGTTTGGTTTCCTGTTGGGGAGTCAAAATGAAATTTATTAGGGCAAGAAAAGGTAAAAAGTAATACTTCCTTTTAGGTTCAGGTGATCAAATGCTCACAACAATGACTAGGGGACAATTACTTTACAGCCAGTTTGACGTAGTGGTTAAGGTGCTGGCCTAGAAACCAGGTGATTGTGAGTTCTAGTCCTGCCTTAGATATGAAAATCCAGTTGATTGACTTTGGACCAGTCTCTCTTTGTCTCTCTCTCTCTCTCTCTCTCTCTCTCTCTCTCTCTCTCTCTCTCTCTCAGCCCAACTCACCTCACAAGATTTATTGTTTCCTAGGATGATTTGATTGCTTATTTGTATCCTATGACTATCATTAATTGTTGTACCTTATGATTCTTGATGAATGTAACTTTTCTTTTTATGTACACTGAGACCGTATGCACCAAAGTCAAATTCCTTGTGTGTCCAATCATACTTGGCCAATAAAGAATTCTATTGTTTTTCTATTGTTTTTTTTCTATTGTGGGGAATATAGGAGGAGGAAGGACTATTAGATATGTTTGTCGCCCTGAGTTATTTCAGGGGTGAAATGCTACCGGTTCGGACCGGTTCAGCCAAATCGGTAGTGATGGCGGTGGGTGGTTCAGAGAACCGGTAGCGATGGCAGCGCAAGGCTCCATCCACCCGCCCAGTTGTTGTTACTTCCTGGTAGGGAAGGTAAGTAGATTTTACCCCTGAGTTATTTATAAAGTAATAAAGGTGAGATAACAAGGTGAAAAAATAAGTAAAATAAATAAGGGGATAGGATAAGATACTTAGCATTGAGGAAACCCAAAAAGAGTATCTCAGACAACAACCCCTCATAAAAAGAGCAGATGCACAATGGGCAAGATCTAATCTGAGACACACAGCTCCTGCTTGAAAAACAGATGGCAGCTGTGGACAGGAAGGTCTTCACCCAGATCTTTCTGGTTGACCAGTTGGGTTCCTTTTTGGGGGATCAGCAATCTCGTTAAGGTCATTTATGCCTTAAATAACATACAAGTGAACTGTTGCAGTGCATTCTCTAAGGCACGCCTACGGACTGGCACCAGTCTGTGGCATGCCAGAAACTGGGCTGCGCAAACAAGCGAAGCCCCATCCGTGGGATGCAGGCAGCAAGCGAAACCACACCCCTTCTGGTCCACATGGACCCCTTCTCTCCATGGAACTGGTCCCTGGTGCCTGAAAGGTTAAGGGCCGCTGCTCTAAGGTTCTGCCCTTGAGAATCCTTTGAAAAATCCACAAAATCCAGAATGCAGCATCCTGAGCAATTATGGATATGCCTTGTACAGTATATCTATATAACACCTTTGCTATGCAAGCTATGCTGGCTAACAGCCAGCTTCCTGCTACAATCGAAGGTGTTGGTTTATTTGTAAAACACTTAATGGCATAAGGCCTGATTATCTGAGGAACTATATTTCTCCTTTTATTTCTGCCTATATTCCATCCCTTGAGTAATTTCATGGTCCTCTAGAATAACAGGTTCTGTTCAAAGAGACGCAACTGTGTTAGCTTTTAGGTCTGCTGTGAAGAACTGGACCTTTTCCCAGGCCTTGAGATAAGGTGATGGTCAGTGGTGGGTTTCAATTTTTTTTACTACCGGTTCTGTGGGTGTGGCTTGGTGGGCATGGGGTGGCTTGGTGTGCGTGGCAGGGGAAGAATACTGTAAAATCTCAATTCCCTCCCCAATCCCGGGGAAGGTTACTGCAAAATCCTCATTTCCTCCCAATCAGCTGGGACTCAAGAGGCAGAGACTAGATGGGGGCGGGGCCAGTCAGAATTTTTACTACCGGTTCTCCAAACTACTCAAAATTTCCACTACCAGTTCTCCAGAACTGGTCAGAACTTGCTGAAACCCACCTCTGGTGATGGTGGGGTCCACCCGGCTTGCACTTCATGGATTAAATTACGGCATGTGTTAATCAATTTTTCTGAGTTTAATGTGTTCTGGTTTTGTTTTTTAATTTATTAATTGTCAGGTTTGCTGTCAAGTTGAGCAGCCAAATAAATACAGTTCAATAGCAGGTGTTTGTGGGTCATTGGGCATCATCTGCAAAGTTTTGGTAGCTGGGACAAATGTGATTCCACCCTCCCTCCAATTATACCCTTGTGCTATTGTTTTGGACTGGCTATTTTATATCTGTCTCTCTATGTGTAGGCAGAAAACTTCTGTACTATAGTGCTGGAACAAGCTCTATGCAGTTCAAACAAGACACCCTGATGTAGATGGCATAGTGTATTTTAATACACAGAGAACCAGTTTGGTGCAGTAGTTAAAGGCATAAGACTATAAATTGGGAGCCTGTGAATTCTAGCCCTATCTTAAGCATGAAATAAGCTTTCTGATTTTGGGCCATCCACTTTCTCTCAGTCCTAGGAAGAAGGCAAAGTCACATGCACGAGATGAGCAGCTATATACATTATATTGAATGAATGAATGAATGATAAACAAACAAACAAACAAACAAACAAACAAACAAACCACTTCCAAAATTGTTGCATGAACTTGTCCACGTGGTCTCCAGGATTAGAGACTTTCCACAAATCCACATAAATGAATTCAGTGATATTTTGGAGGAATAGTAGAAGAGATCATTTCAGACATAAACAAATAAAAAGAAATTACAGCTGGTCCAATGATATCTATCACTTGGATCTTTCTGATTATTGGTTGTATTCTTTCTGTGAGCAGAGGAGATCTACCTGTTCTCTGCCTCCCCATCACCACCAAAGGGGAGTACCAAAATGGCAGAGAAGTGTTAAGGTATCCGTTATGTAGGTTATTTTTGGTACCAGTTTGTCTCATGGTTCTATCTGGCTGATATGCTGAACCAGGACTGTAAGGTATGGGAAAAGATAATTTGGAGCTGCATCAGGTGTGAAATGCTCCCAGTTCAGACTGGATCGCCCGATCCAGTAGCTATGGAGGCGGGTGGGTCAGAGAACCAGTAGCAAAAATCCCCCCCCCCCCAAGTCCAGCTGAACCACGCGATCATCAGAGATTTTTTTTTATTTTTAAAAGCATTTTTTTCTACAACCTCTTCAGCCGAAAAAATGCTTTTAAAAGTAAAAAAAAAGCCTCTGATGATCGTGTGGATCAGCTGGGATCGTCAGAGGCTTTTAAAAGCATTTTTTAACAACCTCTTCAGCTGAAGAAAAAAATGGTTTTGAAAGTTAAAAAAAAAAGTTGGCCACGCCCACCCAGTCACATTACTCCCCACCACCACCACCACCAAGCCACGCCCACAGAACTGGTAGTAACAAATTTTAGATTTCACCAGTGAGCTGCATGTAAAAAAGTGAATCAGGCTTCTGAGACAGGGAAAAAAGATGACTCCCTCATTCAAATATCAGTCAACATTTGGCTTGAATTTATTATCAAAGGCTGTGAGAGACTTTTTAATTTAAAGTCTATTATTAAAGGAGTTGTCATTCAACTGCCTTGTGCCCAGTAAATCCTCTGCTAAGTACCGAGGCTCAGTTTTGCAGGAAGCATGCATGTTACACAAAGAGTCACAGAGAACAGCGGTGGATTTCACATATTCTTGCCACTGGTTCGCCACGCTCGCTTCCCTCACTTCGCTCATGCGCACGTGTCTTCCACATGTGCGCCCAGCCTTCCGCATGCTGGCTGCATGCGTGCATGCCTTCCGTGCTTGCGCCCGGCCTTCTACGCATGCGCTTTGCCCATGCGCACGCCTTCTGCACATGCACCCGGCCTAGAAAATGTAGCTAAATAGGAGGGCATTACATCGGGGGGGGGGGGGGGGTGACCCACCCACAGTCGCTGCTACCGGTTTGCCCGAACCAGTCTGAACTGGCTGAGTACAACCTCTGACAGCAAAGCTTAGAAAGCCAGATAAATGTTCTGTTGTAACCCATCCTCCATTTTCCTTTTAAAAAATATTTTCCTGGCATAAAGGGTTCCTATTTTTATTTTTAGTACATTTTAATTTGCAACTGCTTGAGAATTTCCTTCTGCAGAGTGGCAGGGCTTATATATATATATATATATATA
>WNWU01000034.1:9687610-9706795 GCA_012654045.1 Ptyas mucosa
AAATAAAAGGAGACTAGTATAGATCTATTTAGCTCTCATCAGCTAGCCATACCCTTACTCGGATTCAAACTTGGGCTGCCTGCATATTAGGCAGTTGTATTAACCTCTGAGCCACAAATTCTCCTCCCTTTATCAGATTGAGCCAGGGGAGAGATTAAGTGTTTTTTTGTTGAAGCATCTGGTCTACCCCAATATGAGAGGGAGCATGCCGCTTCCCTTTTGGCTTTCAGCTACAATCCAATATAAAGTATTATGCATAGTGTGATTGTTTCATTTCGTAACCTTCCTGTTTCATCATATTTTCTGGCCTGCAAACATTTTCATTAAGCTTAAATGGAGATGTGAAGAAGTCAGGGGACTGAAGACCACTAGAGAGATAGCAGTATAACGAAGGGCAATTAAGGAGACCCACAGACATATCTTTGTCTTGCTTGATATGACTCATACTGTATATCCCACCTATTGAATTCTCTGTTCCTGTCAAATGTTGAAAGCTGAAATGCTGAATGATTTTTTTTTATCAGATTAAAAAAACACACACACCGAGGACCATTTGGGCAAAGCCTTACTTTAAGATTCTATTTTGTGTCACATCTTTTGCATTGTACAAATACTTTTAAGGTGCACAGAAAGGGGTTCCTTAGCAACCAAATGAAAAGGAATCCCTCAAAGTGAATCCTTTGAAAATCACCTCAGGAAGACAAAGAAAAAGGAGAAAAGCCCGGGGTGGGAGGTGGGGGTGTTGGGGGTTGTTGATCCTGACAGAAAGTTTGTTTCCTAAACAGTCAAGCTGTACCGAGGTGAATATGATCTGCTGAGGCGCTTTATATGTCAGGCTGCAGCTGGGAGAGGATGTGTCATCTTTATGAATGTACCTTTTCTGTAACATAACTGAAGTAATAAAGCAATATCTTTGCGGAATAAACAAGATTTAATGTAGATTCTTAAAGCTCGCTCTCTTCTCCAAACCCTATCCAGCACCGTCGCTAAACCGGGCCTTTGTCATTCGCAGCCATAAACTTCGTGAAATGACATTCCACCGTATAGGAGTTATGAGCACCAACTATTTATTTATGTATGTTATTAACGGTGCCTGATAGAAGCCACAAGGTTGCAAATAAACTTGACTTCATAACATGCACGGTTCCCATTAACTATAAATAATGGGAGGGCACTGATGACTCACCACGCGCTGGCTGTAAAGAAAAGGGAGCGGGGACCCCCCCTCCCCCTTGTATCTTAGGTTTTGCTGAGTAAAAGGAAATTATATAAAGACTGACAGAAGATGGAGAGGTTCACTGCATCTGAGCAACTCATGAGAAATAATGAAACTCAATATAGCTGGGAGAATTGTGAGATCTTGAGATTGCTACATGGTGTGAGATAGGAAGAGCAGAGTACATCTTTAGTTAATAGGTTAGCGCTCTTCTGTTTCAATGCACTGCAGGAAAAAGTGTGTGTGTGTGTGTGTGTGTGTGTGTGTGTGTATGTATGTATGTATGTATGTATGTATGTATGTATGTATGTAGTGTCAAGGCCAGCTAAGGCCAGTGCTAGTTCAGCAAATGCCAGAAAGCAGAGGCGAAAAGATGTTGGAAAAAGATGTAAAGGTATGTAGGGAAGACTTTGGGAGACAGGGCGAAGAGATGCAGCCAAGGGAATGGTCAAATAAGGAACAATTTAGGCTGCAGTAGGATTGTCATGGGGTAAGAGTTCCATAAGAGACCCTCCCTAGTTTCTTGGCCAGTAAAGGGGACAGGGAAGAAGTATCTTTTTTTCAGACTTGCAAGATTGCATTAATACAACCTTACAACAAAATAAAATTAGCTGATCCATTTGTGCTTCCTGGTCTGGTATGTCACGCAAGGCTGAGGAATAACAAGGATGTATGAATGGTTGGATGTCATGGGTCTTTGGCTTGTGGGATTTATTCATGGATGTGGATTTATCACCAGAAGGACAGAGTGCAATGGGTTAGGTCAAAACCAGCCTCTCAATTAGCAACTCTTGAAGCTACAGCTTCAGGTTTTAGGCCTCCCTTATAGTTAGAAGTGGGACCTCTACTTCTTGGTATAATTTTATAATCCCAGTTTAGTAAAAACTATTTAACCATTTTTTTCAGGCTGGGGTAAAGAGAGAGTGGCTGTCTCCCTTTTTGGCTGGCTATTTGCTTTGGCCCATCTATGCTGAGATATGTGGTCTTTAACAGAGAAATGTAAAAGGAAACATGTTGGGTGTATATGCTTTCTGATTCTGGGTATGTCGAATTTAATGAAAAGAAGGACTAGGGGAGACATGATAGCAGTGTTCCAATATCTCAGGGGCTGCCACAAAGAAGAGGGAGTCAAGCTATTCTCCAAAGCACCTGCCGGCAGGACAAGTAGCAATGGGTGGAAACTAATTAAGGAGAGAAGCAACTTAGAACTAAGGAGACATTTCCTGACAGTTAGAACAATTAATCAGTGGAACAATTTGCCTCCAGAAGTTGTGAATGCTCCAACACTGGAAGTTTTTAAGAAGATGTTGGATAACCATTTGTCTGAAGTGGTGTAGGGTTTCTGCCTAAGCAGGGGGTTGGACTAGAAGACCTCCAAGGTCCCTTCCAACTCTGTTATTCTATTCTGCTCCACTCACTTTCCTACTGTCCTTCCTTCCCAGAAAACTATAGGGGGCAGACCCATCACTCTTTCTGAGGCCCTGCTTGCTTGCAAATGGCAATAAAAAGTATTATCCACAAACTGAACCATTAGAATCTATTGACAATAATGGGGAAGAGATTCTAGGAACCACAATAGGAAACGGGCAAATGGGCTTTGGATTGTCTATCCCTGTTGTGATGAAAGAGACATCCAAGAGTAAACATCCTTAAAGGAGGATACAAATTCCCCACTTTCGCAGGCTATACTTTAAGACACAGTCTATGGAGATTCTCAATCATCCAGGTCATGGTTGTCCCAGAGGTGCTTTTCAAAGGTGCTGAAGAAGCTTCTTGGATGAGAAGCAAAACGTTTTCAAGGAAGTCCAGTTGCCTTTTGGATAGGGGTGATCCCTACTGGTTCAGAAGTGCGCGTTCTGTGCATGCTTGCTCCACTCATGTGCACACATCATGTGCAGCGGGTAAAAAACAGGTTACTTAATGGTTAAAACCAGGAAGTAACAACATCTGGGTGGGTGGGCAGAGCCTTGAACTGCCGCCACTACCTGTACTCCGAACCACCCGCTGCCGCTACCGATTTGGCCGAACCGGTCCGAACCAGTAACATTTCACCCCTGCTTTTGGGACTATAAGACCCACCATCCCAAAATACAACAATACCTCTCCTTCCTGAGGCCCTTTAGATCAGGGGTCCCCAACTCCCGGTCCATGAACCGGCACCAGTCCATGGTATGCCAGCAACTGGTCCGTGCAAGCAAACGAAGCCCCTTCCATGGGATTCAGGCAGCATGCAAAACCATGCCCCTCTCTGGACCATGGAATAACCTTTCTCCATGGAACCGGTCCTGGTGTCGAAAAGGTTGAAGGCCACTGCTTTAAATATTTGACAAAACAACTTGCAATTATGATGGATGTTATTGCTAAAAAAAAATAAGAATGATAAAAGAGCAAGTTGGGGAAACCAAACTGGGAAAACAACTTGGTGTGGAATCTGGGGCTCCCCTTATAATTCTATGTATCAGTAATCTTGATATGCTTGGCTCTGTATCTTTATCACCTCTGCTTACTCCGATCCACGGACTAAGTATCCTAAAACTTACTTTTGACGAATTCAATTCCTGCTGGTGCTAAGCTGCTTTCGAACAGAAGGAGTGAGACGTTATTCCCGGGAATGTGTTTTTCTTTGTCAGTTCCCAGACCCAAGTGGAAGGCAATCATTATCTACTTAGATTAAGAGTAGTTCCCCCCCTCCCCTTCCTCTTTTGATTAATACTGCCTGTTAACTTAAAGAGCTAACAGAAGCTGAGGGTGACACATCACTCTTTCAACCATTGTGTAAGGGGAACAGCCAAAAGCTGAATTCATTTATGTAATGCTTCCAAATGGTATAACACGAACATTGTTGAATATACATTCTTTGCCATGATTTTCTTTTTCCTTTCTTTTTCTTCTTCTTCTTTTTTTTTTGCTCACTCCCACAGGTTCTTTTCAAGCTGATGTGTTTGCAGTCAATACTGGAATGTGTCTCCTTTCTGCACCACTAACTGCAGATTGCATTCTGTCAACATATTCTCTAGCCAAAGGCATCACAGAATACTAATTATGAAACATTTTCCCCCCTTTTGTGGTGTCTTTCCTAGCCCGGTTCTTCAAAGCTTTTCATTGCTGTACTCATGGACCATAAAACACTTCAGCCTTATGAGCACAAGGGTTTGAAATTTAAAGTGGGAGCTAGGTTTTTGTTTTTGTTTTTATTTTTTTTTACATCAAGGTACAAAAAGAAAAAAAAATAATGTACAGCGTGGGTGTGGATTTCCGGCTTCTTACATCTTAGGAGCATCAATAAGAAACTTGCTGGTTCATAGTGGAAGCTTAACATATCCAGCTTTTTTATTGGATAGTGGCGGTGATGAGGAGGAAGAATCAATAGGGTTGCATTTAAAAAGAGGAATGAAAATAATTGCTGGGGAAAAATAAAACAAAGTTAAGGGGAGAATGAGGTGCTAATTAACCCATCCTTCAAACCAGGATCTCTGGGGCCAAAGAGAACCTGAAGCAATATTAGCCCAGCAAGGAGCATATGAATACAAAATACAGTGTGGTATAAAATACAGTCTAAACATTCGAATTGTACAAATAAAAATCTAAACATCGAAATATGTCAACCAAACAGAGAAGGACTGCCACCATGGACTTTGGCAAGTGGATGTATTCTAATCGGAATGCTTGCTTGAGTATTTGTGAGAAGATCAGATCGCATGAAACATATGTATGTGATGGAGCACAACGGATTATGGATCTACCAAATATGGTTGGTGTATTGGTTAAGACATCAGGCTAGAAATTGTGGGACTATGAGTTCAAATCCTACCTTAGGCACAAAGCCAGCTGGGTGACTTCCCATGTAGGACACAAAACAAGAAATAGGCGAACTATTTTTATTTTATTGTAAGGCTACTTTAATGGAATCTTTCAGGTCTGGCACTACAAATTTCCCACTGTCTTTTTTTTACAGCCTGAGGGATTAGGCTGCAGGCTGTGCCTTCTTTTATCTGATTATTCCTTAGGCAGCATCTCTTTGCCCCCCCCCCCCCCAATCTCTTAAGGTCATTCACACATACTGTTACATCCAGTTATGCTCTGTCAGTCCTAGGAAGGAGCAATTCAGAGTCAACACTGACTGGAAGGCATATATGCACCAGAGATGAAATCCAATTTTTTTTACTACCGGTTCTGTGGGCGTGGCTTGGTGGGCATGGTGTGGCTTGGTGGGCGTGGCAGGGGAAGAATACTGCAAAATCTCCATTCCCACCCCACTCCAGAGGAAGGATACTGCAAAATCTCCATTCTCCATTCCCACCCCACTCTGGGGCCAGCCAGAGGTGGTATTTGCCAGTTCTCTGAACTACTCAAAATTTCTGCTACCGGTTCTCCGAACTGTTCAAAATTTCCGCTACCAGTTCTCCAGAACCTGTCAGAACCTGCTGGATTTCACCACTGGTATGCACACGTGCACACAAACCCACACACACACAGCATATCAATTAATTTGCAGGTAGTTTAGACCAATGTGGAAATAACTGCTAAAATCAAAAGAAAATGTGATGCACCCCACCCCAGGATATGACTTTTATGTTTGCTGTCTTGCTGCCCAAGTAAGTAAGTGTGGATGGGCAAATTCAAGATCCTTTTCTAACCCTTCTCATATCCCAAAGGTGCTTTTTCAAGAGGCAACTGGACTTTCTGGGGTTGTTTTTTTTTTTTTTAAAGACATTTCACTTGTCGCCCTTGAAGCTTCTTTAGCTCTGCAGTTCACTCTGTAGAGCTGAAGAAGCTTCTTGGATGAGAAGCGAAACTTCTTCAAAGAAAAACCGGAAAGTCCAGTTGCCTCTTGAAAAAGCACCTTTGGGACAACCATGACCTGGATGACTGAGAATCTCCACAGACATTCACCCTTCTCATGGTTTCTCCATTAAGGAGTGAATTTGTTCTTTAGATACAAGTCTGTTTAGACCTGTTTAGATACAACTCTTCTTTAGATACAAGTCTGTTTCCTTTCAAATACAGGATTGGTCACTTTAATACATGGCCATACATTGCCATATTCATTCAGTCAACCTCTCATCTGCTTTTTCATGCACAAAACATGTGTGGGCAGGCACAAAGTCCATTGTCAAATGGAACAATCCCCAAATCTCCAACATCCCAACAGAATCAGACTTTTTTTTTTAAAAAAAAAATCTTTACATTATCATCAGATAGGGTTCATTATCCTACATATTTCTCTATTTCTGTTTTTCTGCAATAGACTAACATAGATACAAAAACAGTCACATTTCTCTCTTCTCACTCACAAATTCAAATTTCTGAACACAATATGGCTGGCTACCCACTGCCTGTATGCACAGCCTTTGCGGTTTCTGTTTTGAACCAAAACATGAAAACAGTAAGAAAAATAGCTCAGCCTCCACCTAATCTGTTGTTCTGGCTGCTTGCCTGGCATATCTGTGATATATTAACATTGCAAAGCAATTGCTTTTTTTTTTTTTTGAATATTTCCACTCTGGTGTTTTGATGGAAAGCAGATAGTTGAACTTAAAACTGTGCTGGCTCTCTGATTTTGCAGGTGTGCTGAATACCAGACAAGGAAGAAAAAAAAATGGAGAAAACGAAAGCTAGTTCATTGTACCAATCATGGGGTTAGGAATGGATTCAAAATGGCTGAGGCCCTAAGTCGTGGGAAGTTATAGTGCAAACATATAAAAAGGCTGGGAAACAATGAAGGCCCAAAAGCTTTATTACAAACCCATGATGGGATAGGGAAGGACCCTCTTTGAACTGAAGGTGTGAATGCATGCAGGAACAACACTTATTTTCATCAATTAGTGAGGGGCATATGATTCCTACAGGAATAGAATAGAATAAGAGAGTTGGAAGGAACCTTGGAGGTCTTCTAGTCCAACCCCCTGCTCAGGCAGGAAATCCTATATCATTTCAGACAAGTACAGTAATTGTTCACTCTCTTCTTAAAAACTTCCAGTGTTGGAGCATTCAAAATTTCTGGAGGCAAGTTGTTCCATTGATTAATTGTTATGTTAGGAAATTCCTCCTTAGTTCTAGGGTGGTTCTCTCCTTGGTTAGTTTCCATCCACTGCTTCTTGTCTTGCCTTCAGGTACTTTGGAGAATAGCTTGATTTCCTCTTCTTTGTGGCAACTCCTGAGATATTGGAACACTGCTGTGATAAGAAGTGACACATCTTTAAAGAAAAACAACAAAGTCCAGTTGCCTCTTGAAAAAGCACCATTGGGACAACCATGACCTGGATGATTGAGAATCTCCATTATTTCCTTCTTTTGTCTTAACAGGTACTCAATATCATTAGATATTAATACTTACATATAACTTCTTCTTGACTGAGCAGAGCTGGGGGAATGGGGTGGAGAGGTTGAAGGTGTATAAAACATGCCCAATGAAAGCAACCCTTTTGTTACTCGATTTCATAGAATTTCTGCCCTACCACGAAGAACTGGATCTTCACTAATATACTCTTATTATTAACTGTTATTACCCAATCTCTTTGTTATTCAACACACAAATCCAAAATTAGCCAGCAACAGTTGGTTTTATATCTCTTCATCATCTCCTTAGCCCTTGGCTTCTCTATTTATTGGATAATGTCTACTTTCACATCAGCAATGAAGCAGAAATCTGCAGTCTCTCTCCTATTTACATAGTAGGATGAGAAGAAGCCACCTGCTGCTCTTCAGATGTTTAGAACTACAGCTCCCATAATACTTTAATAAAGACCTTTGGACTGAGGCTGTTGGGAGTTAAAGTCCAAAACAGCTGCTGCCAAGTTACATTTCCCCCTTTTAAAAAAAGTAGCCATTGTAGAAGATTTTTCTCTCAGAATAGGCCAGGTACGCTCTATAGTTATTTGGAGACGTCTGTGTGTGGAAGTGGAATAAAAAAATCCAAGATGGTGGCTGAGACGCCTGGATCAAAGTCCCAATCCTTCTTAATGCATTGCCATGTAAACAAAATTCCATCCTTGCCCATTTTGATTTTCACAGAGTGTAAAAACAAAGCCAGAATACAGGTGAGACAAAAGGCATTAAAATGCATCATTAAAGAGGATCATCAACTATTTCATTCTTTTACGTGTTTAAGGCATATGTGGCAATGCTATTAGAATGGATCCCTTCATGTCCTGGTACAGACAATTCCTTCGGGCATCTATTGCAAAGAAGAAACTCCTTTTCCAGAGACAATAGGAGTATTATACCAGAAAAATATGATAAAAAGATTACATACTTGATCCTGCATATACTAACTGCAACTAGAATTGTATTTGCGCAACAATGGAAAAATGATAAGATCCCGTCTGAGGGGAATGTAATTAAGAAAATATTAGAATGTACAGAAATGGACAGACTAACACTTACTATTAAGGATAAAGAAGAAACTGAATATTTTTTGATATGGGACGTATTCTATCAATGGCTAGATAACAGAAACAGAAGTTAGAAAGGAGGAGATATAAACGGAAGAAATGGTAAAATGGAGAGTTGTTAAAGAAGATGATGTTAAGTGTTAAGTATTAATATCATTATTTCATTACATTATTGTATTATTAATATGATGGTGATGAATTATCACAAGAAAGATGTGTAATATGACTATTTAAACATAACTGTACCCAGAACACACACTGTTTGATGAAAATTGAATGTTATATAAATAAAACAAATAAAACATGGGGGGGGGGAGTATTATAATCAGCAACATGTCCCCGAAATGATGAGACTCTGCATGCAACAGCTCTACCAATTCTCCTTCAGTGTTCATCCACATCGTTTGAACATTGACCTCCATCTTTAAACCAGACAGATTCTCCTCCCACTTTTTCGCTGATTGCTCGCCATGTAAATGGCCCTGAGAGGAAAAGGAGGATGCCGGTGTCTCAACAGTGCTGGCTGCCTTAAAAAAATGATATACCTGCAACCCGGTTCATACTGGGAAGTTGTATTTCAAGTAGGAAAGCCCAAGATGAAATCTCTAATACTCCAGATAATAGAACCCTCACACAACTCAGTTTTCTCCGGCCAATGCTGGCAAAGCAGTTAAAAGATATACGATAGACGGAGAGACAAAATTGCAGAGATATCTATCATGTGCAGCCCCCTCTGAGACAGCTGCCTTGGCTTCTGTGTTAAGATTTTGTGCATGCGTTGGTCTTGATGTTTGACCCTTTGCAATTGACTAAGGCAGCCATTGCTGTTTTGCCACAATACATAAAACAGTTTTTGTTTTTGTTTTTTAAAAAGGGCTCTCTTGGTGTCTGCAGTTCCTCCTCTTCCTTCAGATGGGGGGAAGAGGAAAATGAAACACACCGAAGTTTAAATAGGCTGGAAGTTACAACCCTTCAGTAATAGAACCATGCTGAGTAGCAGAACTCGAGTAGCGATAACGGAGGATAATGAGGCCATTTTAGAAATATAGGCACAGGATTAAATTGCCATCTCCGTGGTCCTCCTATGCGGACCTGCAAAAACTACGGCGGCATTTTTGAACCATGAATAAAATTCATGCAGTTTAACCTTTGGAGAGAATGGGGTGGGAGGAAAGAAAGAGAAGAGATACAATCAAACGGATTCAGCCTTTCTTTTCTTCTTCATCTATACTGTCTTGGAATTCTGGACAATTATCTGAACATTAGTCTGACCCTGCTCCATATCTGCATAACATTTATTTCAATATTAATCCATTCTACAATAATCCAAATACAATCTCTCCATTTACTGAAACTCTTCTATCAAATTTTTGCTTTCTTTGTGGGGGGGAGAGTATTGTATTTTTTTTCCTCTTTGCTCTATTTTATTAAATAAAGAAAGCAAATAATAATAATGAAAACATCCATTTTGTCAAATGTCTGAAAATCAAATTAAAAAAAAAAAACCACATGCTTAAAGAAATCCACATCTCTCATAATTAAATTTTCCTATCTTAGACATTTGAAATGCATTTAATATTTATATGCAACTTCTGAAAGATATGCAGGCTAAACTAAATGATCCTAACCTTATGCAACTTTCTGAAACCAATGGCTTCTGTGTACATGTACGCTGCTTGGGATATAGGACCTTAATAGGCAAGCATTTTTTGGGACAGCAGCCAATGGTGGGTTCCTCCCAGTTCGGCCCGGTTCTCCCGAGCCGGTAGTGGTGACGATATGATGTCACCGAACCGGTTCTGCCCCCGCCACGCACCCACCCCGCGTTATTCTTACCTTTTATTTGGCCCCACCATCAATCTATTGCTGCCTCCTGAGTCCCAGCTGATGGCTAGAAGGAAAAAAAACTGTTTAAACTCTTGCCGCGGGACTTCAAAGAGCCGCCCTACAGCTGATCAGTGGTAAAAGAAAACAAATGAGTAGACCAGTGCCTGCAAAAATACATGAGTAGATCAGTGCCTGCAAAAATAAATGGGTAGACCAGTGCCTGCAAAAATACATGAGTAGATCAGTGCCTGCATTAATAAATGGGCAGATCGGTACAGCTCTGCAAGCAGTTAAAAGCCTGGTAGACCAGTACCTCTGCTAAATCCTAAATAATTGTTACATGACCATCAAGCCACGCCCACAAAATAAGCCACGTCCACAGAACTGGTAGTAAAAATTCACCCCTGACAGCAGCTGAATAATCCTTCTCTGCTGTTAGATTTTTTACCCTGCCTTTTTTATATATAAGTCAAGGAAGTACACATAACCTAATACTTCTGCATCCTATTTTCCTCATAACCCTGTGTGGTAAATTGCCCCCCCCCCAAAATCTTCAATAATGAATAATATTGAACAACTTCTGTCTGACAGCAGAGAGTTCAAAAAAGTCAAAACTGGCAGTCATGACTGCATGATCAAAACCTTTTGTCAATTATTACAGAATTAATGTTAATGTAATGAATATTGTTATAAATCTTGATTATCATTTACAAAAATATTTGTACCCGGATGACATGCTGTTTAATTGAAGATGGAATTATTATATTAAAAAATAAAAAAAAATATGAAAAAAGAAAACCCATTTGTGCATACCTGTAACATTAACACACAAGCAACTTCCTTCTTTAATTGCAAACTAATGAAAAAATAATGTGTGTGAGTGTGTGAAATATCTTCCAGATCACAATTCACAGCTGAAGAAGTGAATTTGGTTTAGAGGGTGGCTAATTATACAGACTGAACTGCCATTACAGAAATAGACGGGTGTGATTTCAATCCCATATTAATTACATTTTTCATGGATTTTATCTTGTAGAGATGTTCTGTGCATAACCTATTTTAATGCAGCATGACCTAAACAGTCTGTAGCTTCAAAGTAAAAGTTCTAAGAAAACCCAAGATTGCCTTAAATTCAAGCAAGAGGACTGTTATTTCTACCTAAACAAGAATATCATTCTGAAGCTAACGCGTACTAACCTGGTTATTCAATTTGCTGTGAGAATGCTTGCCCTGTTATTGCTACCTATTGAATATGGATGGAGAATAAGTCATCAACTACCCCTTAACTGTCCCTTCCTTAAACAGTTGTTTTTTTAAAAGTTATAGAACAGTCAATTTCTGTGGCTATAAGGAAGAAAGTCTTTCATTTTGTTTGCCAGATTGCATACTATGTTGCTGATGTTTTTGTATTAGCTGTGTTAGAGAAATGCCACCATTTTGCTAGAAGAAAATTAAAATTAATTTATCTATCTTCTTGGCTGATTAAAAAAAAATTTCACCTGCTTCCACCTAACTTCCTGCTCCCATCCTCATGTATCCCTAAACCCATTAATACAATGGAACCTGGGAGAGAACCCTTTCCCCCAAACCAAGTTACCTCCATAATGGTTCTGTGGAACACGATCAGATGGTCGCAAGAAGCTGCTGCAATCCAGCTATTCATGAGTTGATTAAAATCCTTAACAAATAGTATGTTAGGTTCAAAAGAATTGGGGGTGTTCCAAAGCATTTTACTTTGCTAGAGATGGGAACACCATGATGAAATAAGCCGTGTATTATATCCTTTAGCTCAGGGGTGGGTTCTACTTACCTTTACTATCGGTTCGCAATGGGATTGCGGATGCGTGATTGCTTTGCTCGCGCATGCGCCTTGCTTCTGCGCATGCGCAGATCACCGATGACAACATCCGGGGCAATGGGAGGGGCCTCCCGCCGGTTTTACTACTGGTTCTTGCGAACCGGTCCAAACTGGGGGCAACCCACCACTGCTTTAGCTGTTATTTTAGTAAAATAGATGTAGAGATATCTACAGAGAAGTAACCTAAGGTATTTTTCTGCTTGAGTCAACATGGTGTCTTTCTCATTTTTTGACTGACAGTTGACCCTTTCTGTAACCATGGCAATAGGCCAGTCCTCTCTACCATATGTAAACTCATTGGCTGGGTTAGAGGACACCTCCTCCAACGCTTCCTGCTTTCCCCCCACATCTGCTACATAAAGTGATTGCCCCGGCAGAATCCAGGCTGTTTTCACCATATTTGAACTCACAAAATCCTGTAGAAATGTTGAATTGTGAACTAGCCCAAAGTGAGATGGGTAGATATAGAAATCAAGCAACCAAGGAAACAAACAGAAAATAAGCCTAAAATAATAAACTTATTTTAACTTATTACCTATTGCCGTGATGGCGAACCTATGGCACGCGTGCCACAGGTGGCACGCGGAGCCATATTAGTGGGCACACCAGCTCAGCTCTGGGCGCATGCGCCCGCTGGCCAGCTGATTTTCGGGCCTTCTGGCCCCACCAGAAGTAGGGAAACAGGCTGTTTCCTGCCTCTGGAGGGACTGGGGTGGGTGAGGAAGGCCCATTTTTCTTTCATACCTGGCTCCAGATCCTGTCTATTTATCTGAGAAAAGCAAAAACAGCCTTTCACACTCCCTTGGAGGCCCTACGGAGGCTGAAAGGGCCCATTTCCTGACTTCCGGTGGGACAGGAAGTGACTTTTTTGCTGTCCCCGGCCTCCAAAGACTCCTAGAGAGCCTCCTAGAGATTCCTAGAGAGGCTCCTAGAGACTCCTAGAGAGGTTCTGGAAGCTGGGGACAGCAAAAAATGTCACTTCCTGTCCCACTTTCAGCCTCCATAGGGCCTCCAAGGGAGTGGGAAAGGCTGTTTTCGCCCTTCCCAGATAAATAGACAGGATCTAGAGCCAGGTAAGAAAGAAAAACGGGCCTACCAGGCCATCATGTGCCAGGAGGGGGGGAGGGGGGTTGCGCGCACATGCGTGTGGGCACATGTGCGCATGACCCTCCCCCGCCCCCCCTCTCCTGGCATGCGATGGCAAAAAGGTTAGCCATCACTGACCTATTGTATTAAATTTTATTAAATAAATGAAGTAATACATTAGTGGAAAACACAAGACCATAAAGAATCATGCTGCCTTAAATTTGAACCAAGTCAACAATTCTTTTTTATTTATAAAACAGTGAAATTCCACGTGAAGGATCTTTTCTAAGATTCATAACTTTGATTCGTGGGTGGAAAAGATAGTAAGAAAAAATTTAAAGACCCATGTCTGTGGATGTTTTGAAAGAGACGTTGAGTATCTTAGAATCATTTATGGTAAATCTTCAGAATGGGACAAGTGCAAATCTTCATAATTTTGTAAAATTCTCTGTCCCACTCATGCAAAAAAAAAAATCCCAGTTGTAGAGTATGAAAAGGACTATTTGAACTGTTTTATGTCCAGCTGGTACAACCTATTTGCAGTGTGACTGCCACCTCTGTTAACATTGTGTTATGTTACCAAACAACTGTAAGAGAAACATATCCCTGTGGAAGGTATATCTGCAAAGTGGGTGGAAATGCTGCACTTTTGTTGACAGGGTGCATCTGTGTGTCTCTGTGTGCATGTACAAGAGAGAAGGGATTATGCACAGGTAGTGAATGCATGTGTCTTACTTATTTACATTTATTGGATGCCCAATTCCGATGGACTCTGTTATATGTATGTGAGTAAACAGCACAAACTTAGTCCAGGCAAACCTCTTTTATTTATACAACTGTAAATTACTTTCATTTACAGTCCGCAAGGCTTGATAAATAGTCTTTCAGAGGAAAGTTATCAACACCCACCTATCTCGGGGGAACTCTGCCAGAGAGCTAATTTCCAGATTCAGGGCAAGGCCAAACTTGGCACAGAGTCACAAACAGCATTTTCAAATCTTGAATCAGCCAGATGAACTAATTGCTTCCTGCAAAAGCTCATGTCCCATTCACTTCTCTTTTATGTCTTATGGGAGGGGCCAATCATCTCCAAGCCTTATTCCCAAGTCAACCCTGTTTTTTTAATTGTTCCTGTCTTCTGGCGCACACTGGGAACAGGCTCCCAGTGTTCTTCTGCCTCGCTGATGTCAGACTCTGGAGACTCCAGAGGCAGTAAAGAACTACCAGATGGCTTTGGCCCCCTCTCTGCCTCCAATTCAGAGCCATCATCAGAGCCTTCCCCAGACTCCAGGTCTGGCCTACATCCCCCCCCCCCCAACCTCCTCACTGTCCGAATCTGGAGGGCCACAACAGTGTGATGGGAAGAAATGCACTTGTATGTTTAGGAGCCACTCTCAAATTCCCAATGTACATTAATATACTGTGTCGCTCTTGGACTAGAAAATGGACCACAGTTTTGCCGCCTCTTTCCTTCTGAACTGAGAGGGTTGAGTTGGAAGACTAAGTTCTCATTCCCCCATCAGTGAAACAATCCCAGATCTACCAAACTAGAAGTACTACAGCAGAAATACCAAAGATTCTGCCCTATTTAATTTGCTGAAATTGGGGGTCTAAAATTAGTATTTTACTTATTTGCTTGGCTTATGTTTCTTCTCCCCTTCACCTCAAATGTTCAAGGGGATGTGTAACTCTCTCCATCTGCTACTCCTTCTGCTTCATTACCTCCAATGATTATAACATTTCCTTCAAATGTTATAGGATTATAACATTTCCTTCAAATTCTCATCTTCTTCTACTTGATGGGAGGAAGACTGTCCAATTCTCCTTGACTATGAGGAGGAAAACTTGAGGGTTTGAAACCAGGTTTTGTGCTGGTACTGGACTCTCCATTTGACTTTCATATTGTTTCACAGTTTTTTAAACTGGCCTAGATTATTACATGCTGAATATGGTTCCTATAAATAAATACATCACAGTAAGAAAACTTCAGTGTCAGCAGATAGCGAGTAGAATATAGAAAATTAGATGAAGAAAATAAATGTTAGATTAAAAGTAGTGCTAATAGAGTATATTACTATCATTAGTGTTGTTATTATTATTATTGGTACAAGTGTTCATAATATTTATGATTGATCTTCATTTGAGAAATCTCCACAACAGCAATACATTTTATAACTATGTTAACAATAATCAAAACTGTGCTCCAATAAAGCAAGTGCTGCTTCATCTTCCTAACTAAAAAAATATTCTTCAGACTAACAGGCATAACACTTGGATTCCTCAGCTATGCCTTACATTTAAAAAAGAAGGTGTGTCAGGGTAATGATGATTTAAAACTGACCAGCCCTTTAAGACTGAGAATCAGCAGGGTTATTGCCCTTTAAGAAGCTGTCTATATAAAGGAGGCCATTAGAGGGCGTCTCTTTCTCTCCTCATGTATCATTCTCCTCATCGTGTGTATCTCCATTGTAGTTCTCTGTGTAGAGTTGAAGAACATTGCTTGCTTGCCTGGCTTTGCTTAGTGCATGTATGTAAATATATATAACTTGTAGATAAACCACTGTTTCAAAAACCTCCCTGTACTGTATTTTGCTCCTGGGTTGTCTCAAAATAATAGTCACACTGTAAACACTCTGACAAGATGCATCCTAGCCAGACTTCCACCATGGCTAACATTCATCCATCGTGAATTGCTCTGAGGACAAAGGTATCAAATCTATTGTCAAAGGAAGTCATGGAGGGATCCTTTTACATCTTTAGTTGTGTCAAAAAATACTCAAACTTCATTGCAGCATTCAGAAATACATGGGCTGAATATATTCCTATCAATGTATTAGTTTGGGTATTGTGGTTCACTTCATTTTGTTTCCAAATGCAATGAATGAATGAAGAAACAAACAAATGAAGTTTCAAGCTATCCCTAATTAAAGGATGGATAATTTAATTTTCCTAGATATTATGAAGAGAGGATGAGACAACAACCACATTTTAAAAATGGCTTACAGATTCTAAGTAAACACAGAAGAAATAGATACCAGAGAAATGCTGGAAATATTGTCAATGCTTTTTCTTTTTTTTTTTTATTAAATATGCAATTCAAAAGAGGAAGAGGGGGAAAAAATGAAGCATTTGTAAAATTGCAGGTCTCCAAACCACACACCATGCAACGTTAGAAGTATCACATTAAATGCAAAAGTGTGGATGTTTACTCTTTATTGCAGTGTCTATCTCTCCATTGCTCTTTTGTGATGACTTATTTGGAACAAAAGACAAAATCTCAGACAGTGAGATCTGATCTTTAATTTGCCCAGACAACATTAAACACGCAAGAAGGGCATTAGCCGTGTCTGTCCAAACAGAATTGATGTCGTTAATGCAAATGAAGAGTACTATGCCGTGTACTATTTATTCCTCCTTATGCTTAGAAAGATATATCCCTGCATTTCAGCCTTCTCATTTATTTGTGTGTTGACAGATTCTCAGCTACCTGCTTTCCGTAAATGAAGGTCAATAGCAAACAACCTAATCTGAGCCCTTTGAAAAATATTGCATTCCAGTGATTATGCAGAATTGCTGCAGTTCATATTGAGCTGAGCTGTTCCTTTGTCTTCCCAATTTACTCCTGTCTCCTTCTGGGTGGCCTAATAAAAATCCACGTGTGAATTAACAAACTTGTTCCTAACCTTTGGCGTGAGGCTCGTAAAGAACAACTCGGCTCATGTTGCCATCCCCACCCCCACCCCCCGAAATCTAACCGGAATGTGAATTACTACTATTTAGTATTAAATATTTCACTTTTTCTAATGGGTTGGCAAAGAACAGATGGTGTTGCTATCACATATTTTAGGCTTAATATATTCCTCAATTGGAATGGCTCTGCGCAGACAAACTTCCATGTGCAAAGAAGCAGACCCATAGAGACATTGCTGAACTGTTCCTTTACATGCCCATATTCCTTCCTTTCTATCTGCATTGGTTTGAACTTATTTCAACTGGTATGTCCCAAGGGTGCTTTTTCAAGAGGTAACTGGACTTTCTTATTTTTCTTTGAAGATGTTTTGCTTCTCATCCAAGAAGCTTCTTCAGCTCTGACTGGATGGTGGGGAATGGAAGGATTTATACTTCTTGAAGACAGCTGGTCCTTTGCATTCTTTTAGCTGTCTGCAAGGAGTATAAATCCTTCCATTCCTCAACATCTAGGCAGAGCTGGAGAAGCTTCTTGGATGAGAAGCGAAATGTCTTCAAGGAAAAACAAGAAAGTCTAGTTGCTTTTTGAAAAAGCACCTTTGGGACAACCATGACCTGGATGACTGAGAATCTCCATAGACGTTCAACTGGTATCTTATGCTGGTCTTGGAGAGAAATAAATTAAAAGTGGATTACTTATGTATTCATAGGTATACATACTTACATGCTATAAATCTCCGTATATCAACATAGCAATGGTCTGTGATGTGCATACATACCCCGGATGTTTAATAAGCATCTTTTGTTTAAATCTGAAACCCAATCTTCACTCTTCCTTTCTCTCTCCCTCTCCCCTCCTTCCCTCCCAAAGAAAATACAGCTGAATCCTTTCAAAATTTCCTATGGAATTCTTAGGGAAAGAAGTTGGTGGGCAATTCCACTGAATTTCTCTGGGGGAGGAAGAAATTCACTAAAAATTTCCTGAGAGCTAAAAACTCCCTCTGTCATAATATTAGCATCACTATTGAGAACAGAAGGTGTTTGGAAAAGATGCCTTTCCCTTGGGAGGATATGGTCCATTTCTTAAAAGGAAAGCTGACAAGGGTCATTGATATATAAACAGCAAATTCTGATAGATGATAGAAAGATAGAAAGATAGATAGATAGGCTTGCCTTCAGATGTTGTTGATGCTCCATCACTGGAGGATTTTAAGAAGAGACTGGACAGCCATTTGTCTGGAATGGTATAGGGTCTCCTGCTTAAGCAGGGAGTGAACTAGAAGACGTCAAAGGTTCCTTACAATTCTGTTAGAGAGAGAGAGGGAGGGAGGGAGGGAGAGGGAGAGGGAGAAGATGATGAGATAGATAGATAGATAGATAGATAGATAGATAGATAGATAGATAGATAGATAGATAGGCTTGTTTGGATAGACATGGTAACAGGTCAGCCATTGGGGACTGGCTGGAATAGGACATGGTAACAAGATCAGCCAATGTATAGGCATAGCAACTAAGTCAGCCAATGAGGGCTGTTTGGGAGCTGAAACAGGTTAGGTTAACTGATATCAGGGGTGAAATCCAGCAGGTTCTGACAGGTTCTGGAGAACTGGTAGCAGAAATTATGACTAGTTCGGAGAACCGGTAGTGGAAATTTTGAGTAATTCGGAGAAACGGCAAATACCACCTCTGGCTGGCGCCAGAGTGGGGTGGGAATGGAGATTTTGCAATATCCTTCCCCTGGAGTGGGGTGGGAGTGGAGATTTTGCAGTATCCTTCCCCTGCCATGCCCACCAAGCCTCGCCACACCCACAGAACCGGTAGTAAAAAAATTTAGATATCACCACTGACTGATATGTATAAATATAAGTTGTGTGCTCCTATTATTGTCCTTCCTTCTGTTAACTGGGCTTCTGTGATTATGCTTCTGATTCTGAGAACTGCTCTTGGTATTGTATATATGTCTCATGCATTATTATGTATATAAAGAAGTTTCTTATTTAATTAATCCTGCTGCATCGGTTATCTGTGTGTGCTTTCTGGATGTGATTTCTGCAACAAACTCTGAAAGAAAGATAGATAGATAGATAGATAGATAGATAGATAGATAGATAGATAGA
>WNWU01000034.1:9718013-9728470 GCA_012654045.1 Ptyas mucosa
TCTCTCTCTCTCTCTCTCTCTCTCTCTCTCTCTCTCTCTCTCTCTCTGTGTGTGTGTGTGTGTATAAAAACATAGAAGAATTATACATTTTTCTATTTTTAAAATTTTTGCAAGACAGAAATCATAAATTGTGAGAAAAGAAAGAAACTTGAATGTCTATTATAGCATGCATACTATTTTAATATAGATAAATATGAAAACATATTAGGGTGAAGTTGGGGCAACTGAATGGAGCTGACCTTTTACTGGCCAGATGCCCTTCCTGACACCTACACAAAGTTTGCAGCAGATATTTTCTCTTTGCACCTAGAGAGAGAAATATCTGCTACTACCTAGGATCAAATTCACAGCCTCTTTATTGTGAGATGGGAACTCCACCTCTAAGACACTATGCTGGGGTGTGTGTGTGTGTGTGTGTGTGTGTTTGTCTAAGAAAAGAAATGTGTATGTGTATACATACATATACACACCGGGAAAGAGAGACCAGAATTTATCTTGCACTGTAGGATTTTTAGCCCAAATAATTTCCTAGATTTTGAAATATTATTCAATAAAGGGTATAGTTTGCTTTTCTTACCATGTGTCTTACCATAATAAAGTGGGCAGTTAACAGTAGGAATTGAATCAATCCCTTATGTTGTTGCATCAGTTTAAACATGTTAGGAAAAATCAAGAATGAACTAACAAGATTTGTTATGAAGGATTCTTTGATGATTATTCCCATTTTTTTTTTAAAAAGAAACTTGCATCCCAAAGGACTAATGTTCTTGTCAGCAAAGTTGGCAATATTTGCCAAACTGCTTACAAGCTCAGTAATTTGATCTAGAAAGGTTAATATCAGTAGGGTGCAATTTTAACAGCGTAGCAGTATCTAAGGATTACATTTATGGATAATTACTAATGGCTTGCTGAAAGAGATGTTTTAAAAGTATATGCCGCAAAGCGTTCCAACAAAATTTTTGAAGCTAAAATTTAGACTGTCTCTTAAAGCTTTTTGGGATGCTCAATAGCAAATACTTGCTCTGTGTAAGATTGTTTAATAATATTGACAATTTCCCTTCTTATCAGATGAAGTAGGTTCAGACCCATCTTCAAGTGTTAATTGTCTAACTTGATGAGAACTAGGTATTTTAGAAAGAAATTACTCATCTTGATTCATTTGAAACTAAGTTGCTATTTGAATTTTTTTTTGTAAAGTATATTCAGTAGTAACATAGTTTTCATCTATAATTAAATCTCTAATTCTATAAAGTCGTCTTCTTCATACTGAACAAATTTATTATTGTGCTTATGAAGTAACGATGAAGAAATTGGAGAAGAAGAAAAAGATTAGGAGCCAACAGTTGCTTTTACATTTTCCAAAACTGACTCAAGCTTCCAAATTAGTTATTGCTAAATTTCTATTATGCTTTGGTTTATATTGTAAAATAGATAGCTTTTTAATTGCTGCATATAAATGAAGAAAAAAACTATTTGCCTAATGGAAGACCAAATAATGGGCAATAGAATTGGCAATGTTAGAAACAAAAATGAGATTTTAGAAAGTGTAATCATTTTAACTGCAGCTACTCTACCAAACAATGATAATGGAAGAAGATACTGTTATGACTTAAGCCACATTTTTGTAATTATGAAAATTATTGCACAAGGGTCATAATTATATTTTTTAAATTGATGTCAACCTTTGTAGTAGCTATTCCTAAATATCTCCCTGGACTAATATGGTTTTCTGTAATTTTCTTGAAGCACTTTGCAATTTTTTTTTGCCTGTGGTAATTAACAAAGCAGAAGAATTATCAAGATAAACTTCTACATTTTGCTCCTGCAGGATTTTTTTAAAAAAATTGAATTGCAGATGTAAATTCTTGTTTGGATTTTTAAGAAAAATGAACATCTCATCTGAAACAAGATTAATTACATGCTGGTTTTTTTCATATTAAGATCTTGAATATTCTTGTTCGTTGCTATACCTCTAAAATTAGATTGTTGTATTTGCTTTGAAATGTGCTTAGTCTACTAATAATGTTTTTTAAAATCTAGATTTAATTATGCTATTATGCTATTGGCCTATGTAATGACACCTATTTGGGGTGTTTACTTGATTTAAGAATAATCAATTATTGAATTTGTTTGTAAGAGTCACTTCTGAGTGTATTATTGTACAATTGACATAATAACATTAATTCTTTTTTAAAAGCTTTGAAATGTTCCTTTTCAAAACTATTGACCTGAGGTTCACCATCTTTTGATTGTTTTACAATACTGTTTACTTCACTTTCTGATGTTATTTAATATAAACTTAATACACCTTCATTAATTTTGTGAGAATTAGAATGTATTATGCCAGTGTTATTAATAAATAACATTTGGCAAATGTATTTTGTATATATTCTTTTTTTCGGGGGGGGAGGGGGGAGAGAAAAGTTACTACTAATAAAAAATTATATTGTTTTTATGACTTAACTTCAGAAGGAAATTATTTTAAAGGTCACAGTAAAGGTCATAATATTACATATATTATTACATATATATTCCTCTTTTCATTATCTATTGCAAATCACTCTATGTGTTTTACATTTGAACTTCTATAGGATTTTCAATTTCTTTTCATTTAGTCCCCATTTTTTTCCATAGCTTTGCTCTCTCCTACTGTAATTAATCCTTGTTTTTCAAAATGTAATTTGTCACAGTATAAAATGCTGCCTAATAACTATTTTCCTGGCATTCCCCTACAGACCATGGTTACTACCACTCTAAGTGCCGAAACTTCAAGCCAGGTTGATTTCAAAACTGCAAAGAAAAACTGTGGACTTGAAACAGAATTGGTCCAAAAAGTTTTTTATCTCTCCAGGTCTAGTGGTTACTCCTGCTAGCAATTAAATTGCCTGTCAGGAGTAAAACATTACTTTAAAAACAAAGGAGATGGATTGCTGATAGCCGCTTGCTGTTTACCCGGCTTCTAAGTGCTGACATTTAAGGTGGTTCTATTCCCTGACTTGTTGTAGCATTTTTCAAAACAAAATGGATGGTCCGTCGGTAGAGCTGCTACTTCCCTTGACACTGCAGAGCTGGGCTTAAATTTTAAAGATTCAGGAGAAAAGACTGGCTGCATTTAGTAGATTTAGAGGGGGCATCTCATGTACATGCCCCCCTTTTTTTCCAAGGGGAAAATATATCTTTCTTTTTCAGGAGACAAAAGCAGCTTGGTATTTTTTCAAGCTTAGCAACTTTAAGATGTGTGGACTTCAACTCCCAGAACTCTCCAGCCAGCATGCATGTGGAATATCAATTTCTCTTTCGTACATGTCAGGGGTGGGATCCTACCAGTTTAAGAACTGGTTCGCTAAGCGCACATTTTGCACGTGAGCACAATTTGGAGAAAACTGACCTTCCACATTGCTGCCGGCAAGGAAAACAGCTGAGGTGCAGCAATCCATTCTGCTGTGCCTATCTGATGGGCTTTGGAAATGGAAATATATGTGAGTATAACGCAGGAGCAGGAGGACGGGCCTACTTCAAAATTGGAGCATACTGGTTCGCTCATGGCTGATAGAGCTAACGGTTTGCCCGAACCGGACTGAACCAGTAGAATCCCATCACTGGTACATGTATATGTAACATCACTGATGCAAAGACAAAAAACGTGAAACTTGTGTTGTGATGAAATACTGCTGTTGTTACATCGCTCTTCCTCCAGGGATGCCTCCGGCCTGGAGCTGTAGTGTTACACGATTTCTATTCCTACCATATACAGAGATACTCCTCTAATTATGACCATAATGGAGACAATCTATTTAGGTTGTAAATTATAAAGCGGGACGCTTCTGTGACCTGATTTTACAAACCCTTTTGTAGCAGTCATTAAGTGAACACCACAGTCCTTAAGCAACCGCTATAGTTGTTAAGTGAAGCAATTGTTCCCTATGAACTGGTTTTGTCAAAAAACCAGAAGTAAATGTCAGTTTTTGATAGAAGTCATAAAGTGTGGTCATATGACCACAGAACGCTACAATTAGCTGGAAACTAAGCAAGGAGAGAAGCAACCGAGGAGAAATTTCCAGACAGCTAGAACAATTAAACAGTGGAATAACTTGCCTCCAGAAGTTGTGGGTACTCCAACACTGGAGGATTTTAAGAAGAAACTGGACAGTCATTTGTCTGAAATGTTATAGGGTCTCGTGCTTGAGCAGGGAGTAGAAAAGCTACAAGTCCCTTCCAACTGTTATGCTGTTATTTTGCTCTTGCTGCTATTGCTATCAAGATGAACCCCGGGATATCCAACTTTGGCAACTTTAAGACTTATGGAGTTGAACTTATAGATTTCCCCAGACAGCATGGAGGCTGAGGAATTTTGGAATTTGAAGTCCACAACTCTTAAAGTTGCCAAGGTTGGACACCCTGGGCTTCATCTTGGTAGCAATAGCAGCAATAGCAGAATAACAGAGTTGGAAGGGAGCTTGGAGGCTAAAGTATATAAGCTGGAATTAGGTATGTCTATTTTAATGAAAAGAAGGACTAGAAGTGACATGATAACAGTCTTCCAATATCTCAGAGGTTGCCACAAAAAAGAGGGAGTCAAGCTATTCTCCAAAGCGCTGAAGGCAAGACGAGAAGCAAGGGATGGACAGAAGCAACCGAGAACTAAGGAGGAATTCCCAGACAGTTAGAACATTTAACCAGAGGAATGACTTGCCTCCAGAAGTTGTGTGTGCTCCAACGCTGGAAGTTTTAAAGAAGAGATTGGACAGCCATTTGTCTGAAATGGTATTGGGTTTTCTGCCTGAGCAGGGGGTTCGATTAGAAGACCTCCAAGGTCCTTTCCAACTGTGTTATTCTTCCTGAGATGGAAAATATATACATAGCACATACAGGTCTCAGAAATCTAAAGCATTTCATTCTTTCCAAGAACATCCCCTCCTTTCCAGGCCAATCTAGCTGGTGTGCAGTTGAAATGGGACAACTGTCATGTCAAAAGATCCATGTCGGAAGAAGCCCTGCATGTGGCCGTCAGCAATTCAGCTCAGAAACATGCTAAAAAAAATTACGGAGGGATTGGAAACCCTTAGCAACCACCCACTATCTATGTTCTCCATCTGCATGAAAGGTTACATGAATATATAATACCTAAAAGCAAACTCCCTGAATAATACATATATTAAACACCGCAACAGTTCCTCAGGAGTTGTTTTCTGTCACTTGGGTAAATAATGCATGTTTTATAAACTGAGTTTTGCCCAGCACATGTTTTTTTCCCGTCAGCCACAGAAATAAGTATAGATGCGAAGCATTTAATGCTCCCTTTCAAATGACATTCCAAGGACATGAGCGATTCCTAATATTAAGAAACTTTGGGACACAAGCTGGCATTCTGGTGACTTCACAAATTATGAGTATTGGACAGCTTTATTCGTTTTTCCATGTGGAACTGCAGTGTGTGTCTGTGTTTTATTGTGGTTGCCTTAAACTGGAGCCTTGTCCTGTGGCTATTTCCCATGGGAAGAGATATGTGCTAATTATCTGATTGGCCATCCATTGCTATTTCTTCTATACCCCCAGGGTACCTTTTGCCATCGCTTGTGGCAAATATATAAGAAAGTGTGTGTGCCTCTATAAAAAATATTTTGTTTATTTGTCTCATGTGCTTTTAAATCATTCCTCCGCTCACAGAGGTAATTTATACTAAAACCCTGAAAGCAGCAAAGACATGGGTTTCCAACAAAACAAATCCAATCGATGCATACATTGTAATAAAAAGGAGAAACTTCTAAAATCACGGAGAGCCATTAATCTCGAAAAATCCAATATCAAGCCAATAAGAAGGGAGCCAACCAAGTCTCCATAAAAAAAAGAGCTAGTTGTGCAATGGTTGAGATGGTTGAAGTCCTCAAACATTTATTTATTTATTTGGTTTACATAGCTGCTTTTGTCACCATAGTGACTCTGGCCTGCCTAACAAGAATGTCTAAAGATGTTGAGACTGGAAAAATCCAGAGAAGAGCAACAAATATGATTAGGGGGCTGGAGATTAAAACATACGAAGAACAATTACAGGAATTGGGTGTGTCTAGTTTAATGAAGAGAAGGACTAAGGGAGACATGATAGCAGTGTTCCGATATTTGAGGGGCTCCTACAGAGACAAGGGGGTCAAACTATTTTCCAAAGCATCAAAAGGCAAGATGAGAAACAATGGTTGGAAACTAATCAAGGAGAGAAGCAACGTAGAACTAAGGAGAAATTTCCTAGCAGTAAAAGCAATCGACCAATGGAACAACTTGCCTTCAGACGTTGTGGGTATTCCATCACTGGAGGCTTTCAAAAAGAGACTGGGCAAGCATTTATCTGAAAAGCTATAAGGTCTCCTGCTTGAGTAGGCGGTTGGAATAGAAGATCTTCAGGGTCCCTTCCAATGCCATTATTCTATGTTCCATGTTCTAACAGCATTTCAAATCAAAATACAACAATATAACATTTCAATACATATAACTACCAAGTCATGAAACCAACTTATCAGCAATCACCAATTTCATGGTCTCCAATTAACATTCTGAAACTCATGCCTGGAAACACATTCCAGGCCTTCAAGACATTGGGAAAAATTGCCAAGATAGGAAAATGGTCTTCCAAAGGGAAGACACTGGGATGCAAAAGACATACCTTTTCGGGTTCAGAAAGATGACAATCCTTAACTGCCAGGATTCTTAGCATGCCACTCCTGCTGGACCAAATTGGGCGAGTAGAGATGCAAATACCATGAAGAAGGCTTTTGCCCTTTTGAGAGATGTACTTCAATCAGATCTCTCTTAAAAATAGCAGCAGAGAGAGACATGGTACCACCATCTGGATGTTAAGATGGCTTCTGTGGGTAGCAATAGCAATAGCAATAGCAACAGCACTTTGACTTATATACCGATTCACAGTGCTTTACAGCCCTTCTAAGTGGTTTACAGAGTCAGCATATTGCCCCCAACAATCTGGGTCCTCGGAAGGATGGAAGGCTGAGTCAACCTTGAGCCTGGTGAGATTTGAACTGCCAAATAGCCGGCAGCCAGAATCTTAATATAACCGCATTCCCTCTTTCCAGAAATATTGGTTTAAATATTGGATGAGGACCAGAGGGATAAATATTCAAGTCTTTCCTCAGCCATGTAAGATAAGGGCCACTATCTCTCATTCTATTTTACTAGCGGTGAAATCCAGCAAGTTCTGACAGGTTCTGGAGAACCGGTAGCGGAAATTTTGAGTAGTTCAGAGAACCGGCAAATGCCACCTCTGGCTGGCCCCAGAGTGGGGTGGGAATGGAGATTTTGCAATATCCTTCCTCCAGGAGTGGGGTGGGAATGGGGATTTTGCAGTATCCTTTCCCTGGAGTGGGGTGGGAATGGAGATTTTGCAGTATCCTTCCCCTGCCACACCCACCAAGCCACACCACGCCCACCAGTTCTTACCACAGAACTGGTAGTAAAAAAATTTCGATTTCACCACTGTATTTTACCCTCATGTGCAGAATGAATCACCTTCATCTCTTAAAGGAAGGATGATGTGTACATCTAATGCATCATAACCATAGTAGAACTTTGCCAGTCAGGATGTGAATGGAGTATTAAATTCCCATTAGCCTTTCTAGAACACAAGAACAGTTAAACAAATTCATGAATGGTGAATATATGATCCAGGGAATTTTTTTTTATGAGAAAAGGTGCTCATTTCACTATCTTGGCCTTGTAAAGTGCATATACACCCTCTTTTTTGTAGTTCCCATCCCAGAATTTCCCTATGTGAGTGGGTCCAAAGTTTTGCCAGTTTTGCATTTTCAGAATTTATGAGGAAGTTGGGGGCAGAGTTAAGCCCCAAACATTCAACATGCCTTCTAAATTGGATTCTGACCTTCCTCGTGGTTGATATGTGCCCTTTGACATACGAAACGAAGCTTGATGAGATTCTTGGCTGATATAAATTGTACATCCTACCTTAGCACCATGTTCCCATGTCTCTCTCTCTTTCTGTGGATCATTATTAAAACCTGTACCCATGAAGTGGTGGAGCGGTTTTAAGGTCATTGTTATGAGGTCTAGAAAATGCTCATCGATCACAGTTTTGGTTTCTCCCTTTTTCAGTGTTGTTAGTTCCAGACATTTCCTCAAATGGAATGAATTATAATAACTTAGATGCAAAATGATATAGATAGATCACTACAGATAAATCCACCATTGGAGGAAATGGTATCCAAGTTCTCAACAGTCCTCTCTGTCATTGCCATCTCCCTGGAATTCTTCAGAGGAAGAACAGCATCATCCAGAAAATAATATCTATCCAGTCCCCTGTTGACTGTCTACTGATTCACACAACCCTCATCTTGGCTTGACTGAATGTAGACTTACACCATATGATATACGTATCAAAATCATTCATAACATTAGTATTAGTTGAAAAGGAGTGTTAGATTTGTACCATTTTGGTGAGAGCCAATATCAAACTATGAATTAACTCTTCATGTACAATTTTGATACAGAAGTCAAAGACCTGGAGGTTGAACTGTTTCCTTGAGACCACCTTAGTAAAGTAGAACTGATGTTCCATGTTAGAGACGTTTCCCACAAAAAACACAATTATGGTACTGAATGGCATTGAATAGTCTAGCATACCCAATGTTTTATTTTACCTTTGAAGCTGTTATTAGGTTTCACAATTACTACTGTCTACAATAGCTTTAAAAAAGCTATAATTGCTTTTAAATTAGCATAACTGTTTTCGTAACCCATTCAGCTCAGTACCCAGGCTGAAAGGGATCCAGATAATTCATTTCATTCAAGGAAATCAAGGTTACTAAAGGAACTATCTGCTCTTTAGAATTTAAAATGAAACCAAGCAAACAAACACCCTACGCTGAAATAGGTCCATTAATGGACAAATGTAGTTGGAACCAATCAACGGATTTTCAACAGGGATCAAACCACCAAGTATTTTAACTTTCACTTTCAACTCCTCAAATGATCAACCCCAGGAACAGTGATATGCAAGATAGGCACAGCATTAGGATCCCATGGTAAATCTGTCATCATCAACAGCATCTCATTATCATCATCAAACAAAGCTACATAGACTTTTCACATTAGCAGCACATAGACACTTGTCTCATTCATGACACTAGAATCTTTTTTTAAAAATCAGATTGACATGATCACTTGGTTATCTAGTATTTTTTTCTCATTTTTTTCTTTATGAGAAATAAGGGTTCAGATATGTCTTTTTAACTATGGATCTGTTCTCATTCTACATTTCTCTGACCATTTTCTGATAGTCAGTGGGAGTGTGCCTGATGGAGCTATCCTACATAGACTTAATCAAGAGTAAGCCACAGTTTTTCCCAGAGAAGTATTTACTGTATTTTTCAGAGTATAAAACACACTTTTTCCCTTCCTAACAGAGGCTGAAAATTTGGGTGCGTCTTATACTCTAAATGTAACCCCGCGCGCGGTGCCCAAAATGGCTACCCGGTACAGCTGCTACCTTCTCTTACCCCTTCCGCACTTTGCTTGCTTTAATCACTGGAACTCCCTCTGATGATCATCTGTGCTTTTGAAGCTGTTTTTCAGCCCCAACACGAGCGACACTATTTTCCTCCCCAAAAACTAAGGTGTGTCTTATACTCTGGTGTATCCTATACTCTGAAAAATACGGTATCTCTGAGTGTCTGTCTATGTGTCTTTCTGTCTGTCTCTGTGTGTGGTTTTCATCACTTACCTGAAATAATGAAGAAGAAAAGATGGATTTTATCTAGCAGGCTTCTTCCATGCAGCCTTCAAATGCTACTAGAATCAGCAAAAGATGAAGGATCTTGAGCATTCCGTCTTCTGGGGGAATTTCTTGGACCATTGCCAGTTTCTGATGCAAGAAAAGATCTTGTCATACTTGTAATAACTGAAATCAATGAGAACATCAGTCAAAGTGGTAGAAAAGCTGCTTGTTAAACTTCTTCCCGCTGGGCCTCTGTTAAAGATGCATAAAAAGATTTTTTTTTTCAAAAAGCAAAAATTAATAGTTTCGTGAGAGAGATGTGCAACGTTCTTGAGCCGAGGGCCTTTGAATGGCACGCTGAGAGCCGTACTCTTAACAAGTGGGCAGAAGCGGAACAAAACCAAGTCTTGACTTCTCTTCATTTTCTCTTAGTTAACAATGCATCTGATTAAATACATTTAATATAATGAATCTCCATACATTTAATAATTCCCCTCACAATTGCATCGCAAACATGGCAAGTTCTAGAGGGTTCTGGTGGCCTCACATAAGACTAGACTAGACTAGACTAGACTAAACTAGAGTAGAGTAGAGTAGAGTAGAGTAGAGTAGAGTAGAGTAGACTAGACTAGACTAGACTAGACTAGACTAGACTAGACCAGACCAGACCAGACCAGAACAGAACAGAACAGAACAGAACAGAACAGAACAGAACAGAACA
>WNWU01000034.1:9728480-9739244 GCA_012654045.1 Ptyas mucosa
CAGAACAGAACAGAACAGAACAGAACAGAACAGAACAGAACAGAACAGAACGAATAGAATTATTTATTGTCTGAGTGTGATTGGACACACAAGGAATTTGTCTTTGGTGTATATGCTCTCAGTGTACATAAGGAGAATAAAATACATTCATCAAGAATAAAAAGATACAACACTTAGTGATAGTCAAGGTTACTAATAAGCTATCAAATCGTACTAGGAAACAAATAAAAACAATATAAATTGAAAGATACAAGCAACATGGTTATACTCATAAGTGGGAAGAGATAGATACTAGGAAGGAAGAGAAGAATAATAGTAATACAGTCTTAGTAAATTATTTGACAGTGTTGTGGGAATTAGTTGTTAAGCAGAGTGATGGCATTCGGGAAAAAATTGTAAGTTTGAGAAGGCATATGTTAATTATCTAAGCGCGTCTTAACATTTGTACATACTACTGATTATTCCATTGGACTCAATATACAGAAGACCATATTGGTTAGAGAAGAATGGATAGGCAGTGTTGAGTGACTTGAATTCACCTGAGCAAGACAACATGTATTTTGATCTTTGACATTTTTCATAGTGACTCACACAGACAGAATGCAAAGTGTACAAAAGGAATTGGTAGTGATTTCCACCATACATTGGAATGCTTTAATGAAAAGAAGGACTAGGAATGACATGATAGCAGTGTTCCAATATCTCAGTGTTGCCACAAAGAAGAGGAGCTATTCTCCAAAGTACCTGAGGGCAGGACAAGAAGCAATGAATGGAAACTAATCAAGGAGAGAAGCAACCTAGAACTAAGGAGGAATTTCCTGACAGGTAGAACAATTAATCAGTGGAATGACTTGCCTCCAGAAGTCGTGGATGTTCCAACACTGAAAGGTTTTAAGAAGAGAGTGGACAACCATTTGTCTGAAATGTTATAGGGCTTCCTGCTTGAACAGGGGGTTGGACTAGAAGACCTCCAAGATCCCTTCCTTCTCTTCTCTTCTCTTCTCTTCTCTTCTCTTCTCTTCTCTTCTCTTCTATTCTATTCTATTCTATTCTATTCTATTCTATTCTATTCATAAATTGGGCTGGCTGGACGGGTCTGAACTGAGGACATTTTTCCAAGGAAACAAAATTGCCATTGCCCATTCTCATAGACATAGCATATGAGAAGTCCTTGTTCTTGGTTGTTTTCTTGCATCATCAGTGCTAATAGGGAGTGGGGTTTGTTCTGATATTATATTCTAGTAGCTGTCAATGTTGATGGGAATGATCTTGATGGTTCTTTGTTTGGATTGCTTACTGTTGGCTTGTTTGACAGTTCCTTGATTGAGGTATTGTTTGCTTCTTGACTGTTAGTCTAATGTTAATTTTGATGTTAATCTCTGCTCATCTGATGCATCTGATGTTAATCTCTGCTCGTTGATGGCTGGCTTTTTTATTGTCTCTTGAATGGTATGTCGAAGTTGCTTATGTCTATGCGCCTGTTAATAGTCAATTGACCAGCCATTTGGGCTCTTCTCACCCTTTGCCTAACCAGATACTTTTAATTTGATGGACAAACATATTAACAAATCAAAGGAACACCCATGGAATCACCGCTTTCAAGACTCATAGCAGAGACCGTAAGGCAACTCCCAGAACTGATAGCAATTCCACTCACACAACCAGATGTGAACAGCAAAATGGGCAGCAAATAAATTTTAAAAAAAATAAATTAAAAAAAGGTAAAAAATTCTTTTATATAAAGCAAGCATCGCTCCCTTACATCCCAAAGACCTCCTTAAACTTTCCTTTTGGTTCCTCTTTACTTTCTCTTTACGCAAAGATTCTGGAAGGAAAAAAAAATATTCTCTGGTATGGGGAACAGGTGGGAAAACGCATCCATACAATCCACATCCTGCCATCCTAAAGCAGATACGATTTCACAGCTGCAGCTCAACCACAGAGGCAAGCGCGAGATTTCAGGGGGTTGGATGATTAGAAGTTGTATTTTGCCACAGTTTGGAAAGAGAGGAAGTTTGATTGTCCTCCTACAGGTCTAAAAGGCACAAAAGACACAGTGCAGAGCTAAGAAACAGAGAAATGGCTTGCTGGCTTCTGCATTTGAATGCAATTGCCTTAGCTGAGGGTGGCTGTTTATGTTTGCCTCTTCAGCAAGATTTTTCCTTCCCTTCCTCATTCATTCATTCATATGTTCATACATCATTCATTTGCTTTCTTTACAAGGGAAAAAAAAATAAATCACATCCATCTGGGTAGTGAGGGTCCCTGCCTGCCTCTTGTTGTCTCTCCCCTCCACGCCTGGAGAAGGTGGTGTGAGGGGACAATAACTAAGTGCCAACTGTCAAACAATTGTCACAGTTTTGCAGAGCACAGCAAGGAAACAGACAGACTCCCAGCTATTCTCAGGCTGAAAGGGAAATATTCTTTCATCTTACATGTTGAGCAAATCCAAGAGGAAAGCAAAGAGTCGTGAAGGTGCTGAGTTTGGGTTTTTTGCCCCATATTTCCCCTTCCCTCACACCATGATCAAGCACACATTGCTACGCACAGACAGCAGCATTTGAGATCACAGGTGTCATCACAGAAGAGACAATTTTCCTCCCTTAAAACAAAATAAGACATAACTACCACATGTTAGGTTCCTTCGATCCCTTGTAGATACCTTGCGGATCATTTCCACATGTTTATTTGCCTTTCCTTCTTCCTTTTCCCTGCCCTTCATCTCTACAGTAATCCTGCCAATAGACAAAATGCTTTGTGAATTAATTCCATTTCAGCTGAATTACAGAAATGGGCCAAACTGACTGTATAGTATAGCATATCCTTTATTGCAGGGGTGAAATCTACTTACCTTTCCAACTGGTTCAGAAGTGCACGCACCTTGTTAAAACCAGGAAGTAAAGATGATCGGGTGGGTGGGTGGAGCCTCACGCCCCTATCGCTACTGGTTCTCCAAACCATCGGCCGCCATCGCTACCGGTTCAGCTGAACTGGTCCGAACCAGGAGCATTTCACCCCTGCTTTATTGTCATTGTACGTCATGTATACAACAAAATTGGTTTGATTTCGTTTTAGCCTTGATTTGATTTGTTTTTCTCTATTTTCTGTGGAGTGGGAGTGCAAGTGATGAGCCCTAACACCAGAAATGTCCTTCAGCTTAATTTTAGTAGTTCTCTGCAAGCAAGCAATTTAGTCTTTGGGGGAATATTTTTTCCCTCAGCAGCTGAGAAAGAAAAACAAAATAAGGGTCACAGAAGGATAGAGAAAAGGAAGAATGGATGACCATTCCTTCATTATGTCTTCAGCCGCACCTATTATTAGCCTGTCTCTCCTCTACATTACATTAGCAACATTGATCTATGAACAAAAAACAGTGCTTTCCAAATGAACTAGAAAACCAGAAGCCTCTTTCTGGCAACCCCATCAATATTTGAGGGGCTGCCACAAAGAAGAGGGGTCAATTAATTTTCCAAAGCACATGAAAGCAGGACACAAAAGCAATGGATGGAAACTAATCAAGGAGAGAAGCAGCCTAGAACTAAGGAAAAATTTCCTGACAGTGAGAACAATTAACCAGTGGAACAGTTTGCCTCCAGAAGTTGTGGGTGCTCCAGCACCGGAGAGTTTAAGAAGGGACTTGATAGCCACTTGTCTGGAATGATATAGGACCGTGATGGCGAACCTATGACACGGGTGCCACAGGTGGCACGCAGAGCCATATCTGTGGGCACGCGAGCGTTGCCCTAGCTCAGTTCTAGCGCGCATGCGTGTGCCGGCCAGCTGATTTTTGGGCCTTCCAGGCCCACTGGAAGTTGGGAAATGGGCCGTTTCCAGCCTCCAGAGGGCCTCCGGGGGAGTGAGGAAGGTCGTTTTTGCCCTCCCTAGGCTCCTAGAAAGCCTCTGGAGCCTGGGGAGGGCGAAAAACGGGCCTACCTGGCCCACTGTGCCATTGTGTACCAAAAGCGGGGGGAGTGCAGGGGAGTCGTGCACGCATGCGCAGGGGGAGGGGCACATAGAATTATGGGTGTGGGCACACGTGTGCGTGACCCCCCCGTGTTCCCCCTGCTTTTGGCACTTGATGGCAAAAAGGTTAGCCATCACTCATATAGGATGTCCTGCTGGGATAGGGGGTTGGACTAGAAGCCCTCCAAGGTCTCTTCCAACTCTGTTATTCTGTTATTTTTTCAGAGATGAGCGGTCAGAAAACCAGAGCAGACCATTGGACCTGGATTTGAGATATCCTTTGACCTTCAGATAAATCGTCCTTGCTTTCATAGGATTCCAACCGTTGTTCAAATCCAAGGTCTCTGAAAAATGTCTCCTTAATTAGAATTGTGCAAATTCTGCCTGGATTCAACTTCTGAATTAGAGAACAGGATCATCATATCTTCAGGTATTTTACTGTGGTACATTTGTGCAAATATTCATACATGAAAATGTTTGCAGTCTCAAATGTATAAGTTTGGATTACATCAAGTCCAATGCCCAACTTCATCCTTTCCAAGTTCTAGCAGCAAGCCGAACCATATCTAGATGCGAGCAACTAAATAATTCCATATCAACTTTGCCTTTGTTTTTCATTTCTTTGCAGAACAGTGTGCAAAGCACGTGCGCGCATTCTCTCTCTCACACACACACATGCACACACACACCGTAGCCGCAGGTAGCCTTTCTGTCTGCTATAAATTTATGTAATTACATTGAAATGCCTTATCAATAATTCAATTATTCCATTAGTTTAACATTATGGAATGAATAGAGTTAACGCATGTATAATTTATCTACCTATAAATGAAATGGTTTAAAATGCATTTTTTCTGGCTTAAAGTGATAAAAGCTTATAAAATGTGAAAACTTTGCTAAAGCTAATCACCTTTAATAAATCTAATTTAACCTACACCTGTATGAGATGCAGGAGAGGTTTCTCAAAATTGAGCCTGTGACCTTTTCAGGAGTTTTGAGGAAATCTGAAGGGTGTTACAGCCACACCTGCTCAGCTTAGCCATAGGTGGTCTTCACTGACCTGGACTGGATCAGTTGCTTTTGGGTGTGTCACAGTGGCTGTTGCCCTTGGAAGCATCTTGGGTATAAGAGGAGGAGACCAGATAGAACAAAGAAAGAGAATCCCATAATGCATTATGAATGTTTGATGTCTGATCTTCTGCTTCCTCTATGTCACCAACCCTAAAAGGGGGTGAAAATTTAGGTGCATCTTATACACTGAATGTAGCCCCGCCTACCCACTGGCCCTCACCCTTTGGCACATATGACTTAGCTTGGGTATGCTGGTGCTGCAACCTATGTAAAGCTGCATAGCAATACTCTGAATTGGAAAGACCAATGTTTTTACATATAGATATAACGTATTTTTCGGACTATAAGATGCTCCCGACTATAAGAGGCATCTACTTTTTTTGGTGAGCAAAACAAGAAAAAGAAATCTGCTTCTGCCTCCCAGCAATTTTGCCTCATTGCAGCAAACAGCAAATAGCCCACTTTACTTTCATTTTCATTTTCAGCATAGCTTGATTAGCACAAGAAAAAAAAATCTGCTCCCAGCAATTTACCTATTTGCAGCAAGCAGCAGAGGCCCGCGCAAAACAGCTGAGAGCAAAACAGCTGAGAGTCGGGAGGCTGATCCAATCAACTTGCGCTAATTAGGCTGTGCTGAAGCTGAAACAAGCTGTTTCTTCTTGCTGCTTGCTGCAAGGAGGTAAACTGCTGGGAGGCAGAGGCCAAAGGGTAGGGGCCAGTGGGTGGGCGGGGCTACATTCAGTGTATAAGACACACCTAAATTTTCACCCCCTTTTAGGGAGGGAAAAGGTGTGTCTTATACTCCAAAAAATAAGGTACATACATAATCATGCAGGATCCAATCTGGGTTGGTCACTGGGACCAGAGGTTTTAGTCTACCGAGCTAGTAGAAGACAAAACTTCTGATCCCAGTGACCAACCCAGATTGGATCCTGCAACATTATCCTGGGACACGTATATTTGCCTTCATTCATGCCTAATCATGCTGTTCTTATGCAATCCTGGGCATTTGGAGGGCGATAAGAAAGAGCCAAGGATGACACATTTGTGACATGTGACATAATTTATGTACATGAGCTAGCTGCAAGTACATAAAGCAGCATTTGCATGGTGCTGTTATTAAATAAGTATCATCATTTCAGCAACACCACCGTTTGCTGTGGATGTCCTTATAAATAATATTATGTAAAGTACAGGAAAAGAATAAGGAATGGTAAGCCGAGGAAATTAGATAAGTAAACCAGTTCAAGCTAACAAAATTCACTAAATCTTTCCAATCCTGTTTTCTTCCATCTCATCCATATATAGCTTCATATTGTTTTTTGTTCTTTAAACGTCTCTCTTGTTGAGGAGCTCATTAACTCTACCCAACCAGAGATTTACATAATATAGAATAATAGAGTTGGAAGGGACCTTGGATCTTCTAGTCCAACCCTCTGTTCCTCTTTCATAATTCCCTTTCCTTATCAGCTGATTTACACCTCCTTTATTTATTATTTATTTATTAGTTCAATTTATATGCCGCGCTTCTCCGGAGACTCAGGGCGGCTTACAATGCGTTAAGCAATAGCCTTCATACTTTTCTGTATATATGCTTAGTAGGGCTTTTGGGCCCCGCCTAAGCAGTGTTCTTTTTTATACAAAGTCACCTTATTGCCCCCACAATCCGGGTCCTCATTTTACCTACCTCGAAAGGATGGAAGGCTGAGTCAACCTTGAGCCTGGTGACATTCGAACTTGCAGTAATTGCAGGCAGCTGGTGCTAGTTAACAGCACTTTAGTCTGCTGCGCCACCAAGGCTCTTACATACATATTTGTATGTGATACATTCTTTCTCTCTATATTCCAAGGCGGGACATGCTTCTATTATATTATATGATTTAGTTTTTTATTCAAATATATTCATCACCCAAAACATGCTGTGTACATTTATGCACAAAAATGCATATTTTGGTCATAGTCCTGCTCTATGTTGATTCATTTATTCTCATATGGGCTTAACTTCCAGAAGAAAATCTCCTGTTGTATCCAGCAAGCAACTTTCAGCTCCACAAAATTGCAAAATATTTCATAGTTCAAGCTTATTCCATTCGTCATACCCTTTTTCTAAATCAACAAATATGAAGTAAAGTTTATTTTTCACATGCATAAATTTCTCATTGACTTGCTGAAAAGCAAAAACCCTGAATACCCCATTCCTGCCATAAAGCTTCACTCCAGTTTTTTTAAAAAAGTATTTTGCTTATTGTCACCTCTTTACCGGTTCAAGCAGAATTTGCAAAATGTCCTAACTTAATCCCATAGCATTATGTGCATTCTCTTTGGCTTCCCCATCCTCTTTTATCAGATAAGACAATAACAGCATTCTTCCTGTCATCAAACACTGATACAATTTTCATTCAAACATTAAAGAAGTCGCACAACTATTCAAAAGCAATTTACATCCATATTTTAATATTTTTCCAGCTACGAATTCTTTTCCAACTGACAATTTTGCAGCTAGACAATTTTCAGTCTTCTCGCTGCATTTGTGATTTCCATTTTTTTCTTAAAACAATAAAATGTATACCATTAAATTCAATTCTATTCTTAACATAGAGATATCATCTGCTTTTCCCAGCACTGAGTTTCATCCTAAATAATTTGATGGTTTTTATTTTTAATTCCATTCACTTAATGGATGGCTTCTTGTTTAGCCATTTTTACTGGATTCTGAAATCTTTTTTTATTTCCATAAAAATCCTCTGTATTTTCTTTACCGTTCATAATTTTATCCATTCCTTTGACTTGTTTCGTAACCATCTCTTTCTCTCTGTATCATTATACAATATCTTTATCTTATTTTCTCTCTGTGTCTTTCTCTTTTTACAGCAATCATTTTCTTATGTACATTTTTTTTTCATATACGCCTTTTTCACTTCATAATTCCATTAAGAATCTTTTTCCACATTTCCAGGGTTGAAATGCTCCCGGTTCGGACCAGATCGCTCAATCTGGTAGCGATGGAGGAGGGTGGTTCGGAGAACCGGTAGCAAAAACCTCTGCCCCTCCCCCCCCATGTCCAGCTGAGCCGCACAATCATCAGAGGCTTTTTTTTACTTTTAAAAGCATTTTTTCTACAACCTCTTTGGCCGAAAAAATGCTTTTAAAAGTTTTTTTTTAAAAAGCCTCTGATGATCGCGTGGCTCAGCTGGGATCGTCAAAGGCTTTTAAAAGAAAAAAAGCCTCTGCCAATCAGGCAACTCAGCTGGGATCGTCAGAGCCTTTTGAAAGCATTTTTTAATAACCTCTTCGCCAAAGAGGTTGTAGAAAAAATGGTTTTAAAAGTAAAAAAAAATAAATTGGCCACACCCAGTCACATTATCACCCCAACCAAGCCACGCCCACAGAACCGGTAGTAACAAATTTTAGATTTCACCACTGCACATTTCCCATTAGTGTAATTCAATGCCTTTCTGGGCCATTTTATAACATTATTCTTTTTACTGTGTTCCAAACAACTTTCACATCTTTCCTAATGTCTAATTTATATTCATTCAGTTACAAAATTAATCAATTCTCTAATGCTTTTTCATAAAGGACTTCAGTTGTTTTATGTTCACTTAATATCTTTCAGTTCTTTCCATTTTGTTCATGACCATTTTTCCCAAGGGCTACTCTTGACGCTACAAAAAAATTATTGTTGAACATTGAAAACCTCTCATCACCTTTGTATCCTTCAGTAACTCTCTTAGATTTTCATCATAAATTATGACTTCAATCATATGCATTTAGATTCATTCTTTTCCCACCTCAACTCAGAAGGTTGTGGTAAGCTTGAGAATTAAATTAGTTTCAACTGGTATGAATTTGCTAAAATGATGTATGATTGAGTCACATTTGGTTGCAAGATCCGTACCTGGAAGAAACTAGAATCAGAATCAGAGATGCTAAGATAAGTAAAAGTTAAAGTTTAAGGGAAGCAATAAGTGGTCTATTAGGAACATGGTAGAGACCTCAACAGGAGAAAACGTCCTTTTTCCAAGGAACAAATGAAGTTCAGCAGTTAACAACCAACCTGGCACAAAAAGTCCAATAGGATGCAAATGAGTCTTCCAAATCAACCATGGTACAAATGGGGGAAGTCCAAGGCTAAAGTAATTTTTTAAAAGAGGATTTTAGGCATGGCTGATTCCTTACCTATACTCAATAACAACGAGGCCTTTATTCTGAGTTATGCTGAAGATTTAACAAGTTGCTCCAAAGACAAACAAACCAGAAAGAAGATTTGTGCAGTCTCTGCATAAGAACTTGGCAACCACTCTTGTTATCTTGGATTGAAAGAAATCAAGGAGGAAGTTATCCTCTCAATCAGATATGAAACATAATGGATTTTAGAATGTCTAGGTCTGGCTGAGGTCAAGTTATTTGACACATTTATGGGAGACCAACTTTCTAAAGAAAAAGAGAACTGCAAAAAAACACAAACAAGCAAACCATGCTTGACAGCAGCAAATGCAGAACTGAAATCATAAGTTTTCTGTAGGTCAAATATTTGTACAAACTGTACGAAAACAGATAAGCATTTTATCAAAGCAGCGGGAAAAACTAGATGCACCAACCCAAAATATATAGTCAGGAGGCTTGGCAGATGTCTCAAAGGCACTGCTGAATTAAAATTAAAGTGGACAGCAACCTTGAACTATTTGGACAAATGGATTTAGACTGGGCTAGAGATAGGATTGTTCACATGTCTACAAGTGGGTATTCAGCGCTCTTTGATACTAGAGTAATCATTGGGCTGGCAGAAGCCATGCCACTATCCACCCTCAAGTCTGCCCTCTGCCAAATCTGAATTAGTCAAATCACTGAAACCAGGTAGATTTATAAATCACCAAAGGTCTTTGAAGTTACCAAAGCTAAGCCTTTGATAACAACAAAAGTTCTATCCCAGATGGCTGTCTATAAGAGCAAGGACTAGTCAGTGTGCAGCATTGTCCTTCAGAACAGATAGAAATTGAGATGTTGACCAAGCCAGAGTCCTGAGATGATCTTCAGATGATTTGAGAGTTGGTGGACATTGGGAGAGAAACCCAAGATGATGAGAAGAAGTGTTGAAGATCTCTTTGTATTCAGGTCTCTTTTGGCCACTAAAACAAACTGTGAAGGATAGATAAGGAGAAGGATGTTTGTTTGTTTGTTTGTTTGTTTGTTTCTTTATTTGTGTGATGCAAATTTATTTACTAATTATATGGCCACTCAAATTCTACCATACAACCCTGGGTGACTAACAACTATAACAGGGGTCTGCAACCTTAAACACTCAAAGAGCCATTTGGACCTGTTTCCCACAGAAAAGAAAACTCTGGGAGCCACAAAACCTAGGTGGGCACGGCCAACTCGACGTCACTTACTCCCACCCAGTCACATGACCCCCCCCCCCCGCCACGCCTACCCACCAGGGGTGAAATTTACTTACCTTTGCTACCAGTTTGCTACTGCACACGTGACACCTCTGCACATGCGCAGGACCTCCTGCGCATTTGCAGAGGGTAAAAATTGGGGCGTGATGATGTCTGGGCAGGTGGGCGGAGCCTCCCGCTGCTGGCACTACCAGTTCACCCGAGCCGGATAGAACTGGCTCGATTTCACCACTGCTACCCAGGTTTTGTGGCTCCTAGTAATTTTTGTGGGATACAGGTCTCTCTCCTCTCCTCTCCTCTCCTCTCCTCTCCTCTCCTCTCCTCTCCT
>WNWU01000034.1:9745576-9829242 GCA_012654045.1 Ptyas mucosa
AGAATAGAATAGAATAGAATAGAATAGAATAGAATAGAATAGAATAGAATAGAATAGAATAGAATAGAATAGAATAGAATAGAATAGAATTCTTTATTGGCCAAGTATGTTTGGACACACAAGGAATTTGCATAATCTCTCATTGTACATAAAAGCTATAAGTGATAAATCACTAATAATCACAATTTCACCTTTATCTACTCATGAACATGTAAAAATAATAACAAAAAGAACAAACCCGCCTTATAAAGAATTTATAAGAATTCTTATAAAGAATTCCTATCTACCAAATTATTTCTTTCATGGTGCAAAATAGAGAAAGGATTATCCAATGTTTACATTCTATCCTTATTCTGCTACTGTTATTATGATGGTTATTAGTTATATGACTGAAACATATCTAACATTTCTTCCCTCTTACGTTTTCTACAACAATCACCTTCTTAAGCAGGATGGCATGAGAAGCTAGCTTTCCTGCCTAAATCTGGACTAGAATTCATAGTCTCCTGGTTTCTATGCCATCATCTTCACCACTACACTAAATTAGTTCTTACGTATTTAAAAATCCTCTTCCCTTGAGATTGTCCATGCTAATTATTTACATATTGTAGTGGCTCTGGGAAGTTCTGTACCCTCTGATACTAACATAATCTACATTATCTGTATATCTGATCAATTACAGATACTGTAGATTGCTATTAATTCCTTTGTCTTTTTATATCTTGACTATTGTTAATGTTTCTCTCTTCCTATTTTTCCTTCCCTCATTTTTTTTGTAAATGTTTGGTATGTTTAATAAATAAACCTCAAGCTATATTTTTGCAATTACGCGGCATGTATGCTTGCTCTAATTCAGATATGGGAATTGACTGGGAGTGTGTCAGGTGCCTGCAGTAATTTTCAGCACCACGGAGAGCAACTACAAATGACCGGAGGGATAGAGGCCATTCTAACAGAACAGTCAACTGTATAGAGGTACAGTTGATTCTCCTTATTTGCGGTAATTATATTCTATAAAGTCACTGCAAACACCGAATTAGCAAATGCTGAACTATGGCTCCGAGGGAAAATTTAGGACACTTGTTGACAATATGAGAGCCGAAACAGGAAGACAGAATACCACCTTGTTCAAACGCAGCTGGAAATGTTAGCATTGGGTGACTCATTTTTTTGGGGGGAGGGCATTTTGTGCATGTCTGTGAGTAACCTCAGAAGCACCACAAGTATTGATTTTTGAATTAGCAATAAATTTTAGCAAGTAAATGAATTTATATCCATGAATAATGAGGACTGAGCATATTTGCCTACAATGAAATGAAGAGCAGCTGGTAAAGTGAACAACACCACTTGAGACTGAGAAGAGAACTACTGTCTTCGATCCGTAGCTTCAAAAATAGGATGGGGTAGCCTTTGCAGTGACTAGGTATAGGTCAGCAACCATACTCACACTAGGGCTTGCTGGCTGTGTAGATTCTTTTTTCTAGTCAAATTAGTTTATCAGTGAATACATTGGTGGATTAATAGAATTATAGGTTACCAGAATCGTTTAGGATTACACACAAATCCATATAAATTATATGTGTGTGTGTGTACACACACACACACCCACACACACACATACATACACACACACACAAACACACACACACACATCCATCCAGCCATTCATTCTAGTCATTGTCTATCCACTGCAGGATGAAGCCTCTTCCACATGTATAAATATAAGCTTTTGCAGAAAGCAATTAGTTCATCTGGTTGGTTCAAGCTTTGGAAAGTTCTGTATGACTCTATGCTAAGTTTGGCCTTGCCCTGCATTTGGCAATTAGTTCTCTGGCAGCATTCCAAGAGAGATAAGGGGTGTTTATAAACATTCCCCTGAAAGACTGTTTGTGAAGCCTTTCGGACTGTGAATGACAATAATTCACAGCCGTGTGAATAAAAGGTTTGCTGCAGGGGTGGGTTCTAAATTTTTTTACTACCAGTTATTTGGGTGTGGCTTATTTTGTGGGCGTGGTTTGATGGTCATGTGACAATTCTTTAGGATTTAGCAGAGGTACTGGTCTACCAGGTTTTTAACTGCTTGCAGAGCTGTACTGGTCTACCCATTTGTTTTTGGAGGCACCGGTCTACCCATTTATTTTTGAAGACACCGGTCTACTCATTTGTTTTTGGAGGCACCGGTCTATTCATTTGTTTTTCAAGTGCACTGGTCTGCCCATTTGTTTTTAGAGGCACCAGTCTATTCATTTGTTTTTGGAGGCACCGGTCTACTCATTTGTTTTTCGAGCGCAGTGGTCTACCCGTTTGTTTTTAGAGGCACCGGTCTACTCATTTGTTTTTAGAGGCACTGGTCTACCCATTTGTTTTCCGAGGGCACTGGTCTACCACCACACTGTTTTTTAACACTGATCAGATGTAGGGCAGCCCTTTGAAGCCCCGCGGCAAGAGTTTAAACAGTTTTTTTCCTTCTAGCTGATCAGCTGGGACTTGGAAGGCAGCGAATAGATTGGGGGTGGGGCCAAATAAAAGGTAAGAGTTTACCATGGTTTACCAAATAAAAGGTAAGAGTTTACCACGGGGAGGGGCGGGAGGCCCAGTTCCCGAACAAACAGAACTGGTTCGGTGACATCATATCGTCTCTGCTACCGGCTCGGCCGAACCGGGCCGAACCGGGAGGAATCCACCACTGTTTTGCCAGGACTAAGATTGTGCTGTATGCTTTCTAAGGAAGCCTAGATCAGAACAGTTTCTTGAATGAGAAGCAAAACATCTTCAAAGAAAAACCAGAACGTTCAGTTGCCTCTTGAAAAAGCATCTTTGGAATGTGTTGAAATGGGATTATATTTAACTTTGAGAAAAGTGAAGAGGAATACAGTAGCATCCTTCAAATACCTACGTAGAAAGCAGCCAAAGCCTTTTCTCTTATTCCAGATGAGAGCAATAGAAAAATTCAGCCTACTCAGTTTAGATTCTTTTTTTACCCATGGTAAAAAAACAGTGGAGCCAAATACCTTGGGCAGAGCTGGCCTCCTTTTCCTTGATGAATGCAAGCAGAGAGTAGAAGGAAAGTTGCCATAAATGCTTTAATCTGGGGTGCTGGATTGTGCAGAGGTTTGGATTCCACAGCTTAAGTAAGCTTCTATGATTTCTATGTTTAAGTAAGGTTCTATGATTTCTAAGAAACAGTATTCAGATTTGAATAAATTTGATTAATTGAAAAGTGTTTCAAAGCTCTTTGTTGTATTAATTCTTTGGACAAAGCAATTTCCTACATCTGAAACTATCATGGCACCAATAAAAGATCTACTTCAGCTTTCCAGGGTTTTGTGTTAATAAACCTAGCAACCGAGGAAAGGAATTGAATCAGTTTCATATGCTGCATCCATTTATACGTGTTAGGAAATATGAGCAATAATCCACCAACAGGATTCATTATTTTTTAAAAAATTGTTGGGTGATTTTCTCATTTTCTTCAGAAACTTTTGAACAAAAGGCATGATTAATTGGGTGTTGCCACCTTAGATGGTAATGCCTACCTATTTGTTCACAACCTTGCAAACCGAATCTTAAAAGGTTACAATTTCTATAATGCAATTTTGGAGAATATACTCTCATTTATATGAGAGTATATTCATGTATTCATGGTTAGTTTCTGATGAATTGCTGAAATATAGTTAACAGCTATTCTGCTCTGCACAGACACAATCTGATATTGTTATATCCACCATCTTCCTTTAAAGAGATCATGTTGGATGATTGACCTTCATCACTAATATCAAAATAGTATGTTTTGCCACCAGATTGTACCTCTCTTAACTATGTCACCTTTGATAAAAATATATATCTGCAAATTGTGGCACATGCATGGTTCCTTAATATACCAAAATATTCATGCTTGACCTAGAACAATGCTTACTTAACTTTTACCCATTGAAACACCTTTACCTGTATGACATTTTCATCTTCTGGATCCATAAAAATGAATCTCTCATCACAACTTCAACAACTTCCACTACACGCCAACCTCAGCCTAGACCTATCTACAGAAGAAGTCCACTTCCTTGAAGTCACCATAAAACTAAACACATAAACACAACGTTGCACAGAAACCTACAGATTGCCATGTATATCTTTTTTGCTTTCAGCTGCCTTCCACCCCAAAAATCTATTATCTATAACCAGGTTCTATGTTACAACAGCATTTATTCCGACCCAATTGACAAGAGATGTTCAATTTATAGTATTAAACCAGGCATGCAGGAGATTGAATTACTCACCTAAAAAGGTCAATCAGCAAATCATTAGAGCCAAATTAATTTCCAGAAATGATCTATTAAAAGACAGCCACAGAAACAAAACAATAGAGTACCAATGGTTATCACTTATACCTACCCAACCTAAAGCAGATTATCACAAGCAACACAAAACAACAGGACAAAAATGACGACATCGGAACCAGTCCTTGGCAAGCCAAGGGTCTATTTTGCCTTCGCATACACAACGCCATCACAGGCCCCAACAGGAATGCATATTAGATGGATTAGAGGTGTTCACACGGCTTTCCTCTAATGTGATATATGCCATCATCTGTTGGCAATGTTCCTCTGTAGTCCATGGAGGACAAATTTTGTGTGAAAGAATTAATGGACACAAATTAGATACCAAGATTCAAAAGAAGGACAAAGCAATATCAGAGAATTTCAACCACTCAGGACACTCTAAGACAGGGGTCAGCAACCTGCGGTTCTGGAGCCGCATGTGCCTCTTTCATCCCTCTGCTGTGGCTCCCTGTCACTGGTCGGCTCCACAATTGATAGGGCTTTTGGTTAGGACAGGTAGAGGAAAAAGGACGCCGTGCTAGGAGGAGACTCTATGGTGGGGGAACCAGACTTCTGGTCGGCTCAAGAATTGAATGGGGGACTTCCGGTTAGGACCTTTGTGGCTCTTTGAGTGTCTAAAGTTGCCACCCCCTGCTCTAAGACCTCAAGATGACTGGGAAAAATGGGACATCAATTTCACAATTGAGCAAGAATTTGCTAAACTCACCACAAAAGGTTTCTTTTGCAAGCCCAGAAGACCTCAACCACTCAATGGGATTTTAATATACTGTAATTGTTAATTTATAAAGTGCTGGTAATCTGTGTCACAAATTACCTTCATCTGCATTAAGTAACTTGTCTTCCCCTCTCTCCTCTCCAATTCTCCTCCCCAGTTTAAATTCTACATAGGTCTAACCACTCTATGCAATTGATGAAGTGAGCTGCCATGTTTGCCTTTTAATAAAAAAAGATTAACTGGAAAATAAGCTACCAATTTAGTCCCTTGACTACATTATGAAATCCCAGATCCTGACCTTGTGGAAATGCATCACCATTTTCTAGTTACAGGTAGTTCTTGACTTACAATAGTTCATTTAGTGACTATTCAAAGTTACAACAGCACTGAAAAAAAATGACTCATTTTTCATACTTATGGCTATTACAGTATCCTCATGGTCATGTGATCAAAATTCAGATGCTTGGCAATTGACTCATATTTATGATAGTTGCAATGTCCTGGGGTCATGTGACCATCTTTTGTGACAAGCAAAGTTAATGGGAGTCTATGGAGATTCTCAGGCATCCAGGTCATGGTTGTCCCAAAGGTGCTTTTTTCAAGAGGCAACTGAACTTTTTGGTTTTTCTTTGAAGACATTTTGCTTTTCATCCAAGAAGCTTCTTCAGCTCTTGAGAAGCTGAAGAAGCTTCTTGGATGAGAAGCGAAATGTCTTCAAAGAAAAACCAGGAAGTCCAGTTGCCTCTTGAAGAAAGCACCTTTGGGACAAAGTTAACGGGGAAGCCAGATTCACTTAATAACCATGTTACTAATTTAACAACTGATTCACTTAGCAACTGGGGCAAGAAAGGTCATAAAATGGGGCAAAACTCATTTAACAAGTGTGTCACTTAGCAACAGAAATTATAGGTTCAACTGAGGTCATAAGTCGAGGACTATCTGTACCTATATAAAATCCACCACTCAACCTTTTCACTAATTTAAGTGGCCACTGAACAAATGGTTGTAATTCAAGGATGAATTGTCCTTGAGTGTGGAGACCTTTACAGTCTCCACATAAAACAATATACAAGTCATCCTTGAATTACAACCATTTGTTCAGTGGTCACTTAAATTTGTGATGGTGTTGATCGATGGGGGCTTATGATTAGTCTCAGACTTCTGGCCATTGCAGTGCCCCTGCACAGTCATGAGATTACAAGCTGGGCACTTGGTACCTGGCTTGTAATAATATTCTTGCAAGTCCAGGATACAGGATTTAGATTTCTAATGTTTCCTTCCTGGCTGTAAGCCCCAGTCACATGATTGTAATTTTTCATATTCCCTGCTACAAGTCATGTCAATGAGGAATCCAACAGGAAGTTGGAAGTCATGGTTACATAAGGTCTTTGCTTAATAACAGCAATTGGGACTTGGAACTGCTGTTGTTAAGTGATATGGTTAGATGATGTCATGCTTAAAGCTACATTGCTTTGTGATGTCAATTCCTGTCCCAGTTGCCATCATATTCCAAGGACTATCTGCAGTTGGCTTTAAACTTTGAGAAACAGCCCAGACTTTTAGAATATTTCTTGGCTGCCCTAACATTTCATGTAGCTTCCAATAAAAGTAAATGAAAATAGTGGCTTTTTTAAAAAAAAATGGGAAACGCATTTCTGAAAGGAGTTCAATAGAAGCATCATTAGGTTAATCAATAACCTTAAAAAGAATAAAGATCCGAGTAAAGATATTCATACTTTCTTGCTGCCTATTGCATTTTTGCAAGTAATCAATTAATGACTCCTGCTACTGTTTGAGTTCTGAAAGGCCATTGTGGCTTGTTTAAAAAAAAAACCTGTCCTCCTGCAATCATCCTTAGTTTCATGGAACAGCTGGCTTGCAGGTTTCTTCCCAATGTTTGTTATCACAAAACATAGATATCATATCTCATATTAGATCAGCTGGGACTTACCACTGTGGGTAAACACTTTGGCTGTGAGTCCCAAAGGTCTTTCAAATGGCACCTGAAAGACAAGGTCTACTCCTTTGAAGACAACAAGCTGGACAGAGAAGGTGGCTGGTTTGAAAGAGAAATCAATAAGGCTACCTAGGTTAAAATTGAACAGTCCTCTCTCAACAGAGAATCAGAATCCAGCTGAAAGGGACCTTGGAGGTCTTCTAGTCCAAGGTACTCTGAGAACATAGATTAACCCACAGGTGGTTTCAATGACTCCCAAAGAGTTAATGACTGGCTGACTGAGAAGAATATAAACACTTCTTTCCCACCAGTTAGTTAGAACTGAAGAGCTTCTCAGAGGAGCAAAATGTCTTCAAGAAAAATCAAGAAAGTGATTTTTATTTTATTTTTTATTTTATTTAAGGGAGGGGGAAACACGTTTGGGACAACCATGACCTAGATGACTGAGAATCTCCATAAACAGTTTGGCTGCAATCAGCTGACTTCTTATGGACCCAAAATTCTGAGTTCTCATCTATTTTTCCTTTAAAAAAAAAGAGATAGTCCACTCCAACTTGCCATATTCATGAAGGACCTGACATCAAAAGCACTTTTCAATGAACTCTCTATTTGTGTCTTTGTGTATGTACATGTGTGAGGGGGATAGCTAGGACAGAATACTGTATCTGCACTTGTCTGCTTTCCACCCTACACTAAATATTGAGATAAATGCTATTAGACTCATTCATATCATAATGGTAAATCACTAGTATTAACCATGGGTAGGAAACTTTGTCTTGATCCACGCCACTGGTCTACATGTTCTTGCAATTTCTCTTATGCATTTCTCTATGTCTTCATGGAAACTTTTTCAGGCCATAATGTAAGCTAATGTCCACAACAATAAAATTTTTCATGATGCAACACAGCAATCTTGCAAACATCCAGCCAAATACACACACACACACACACACACACACACACACCATATACATAGTAAATCATAACCAACCCACAGACTGTAGTTTAGAATCCACAAGAATGAATGGTCAGGTAAACTATAGCAAGTAAATTAGCAATATTTTGAATCAAAACAACCCAGTGGTCTGTCGGCCACTGGCAAGCAGCCTTTACCTAATCCCACTATTCCTTTAAGAGGAATTCAACAACTTGTCCCTCCTGCCAAAAACGTGAGGTTCAAGAAACTTTGGGTGCTGGAACTGTGTAGGAGAAGCCCTAGGGATGGAAGCCATAGTCTGCTTGAAAGAGAGACCGACCTATGGAGAGATGACTAAAATTGTTATACACAAATTTTGTTCAATCCAATTCTTCTTCTAAAAGAGGTATAGCACTTCAAGTACCGTTGTAATAATTGGTTCATCCTGTATTTTCTCATTGGCAGATGATGTTTTGAGGATGACAAATCTACGTAGTAGCTGGAAGGGAGCCAAAATCTGGAAAATAATTTGGAGTCATGATCCAAGATCACACAATTCACTAATATACCTAAAAACATGGTCTGGGAAAATTTGTGTAGTCTCTCAAGCCAATAAAAGGCCCTTACAAGGAATAAAATGAGTCATCTTGGCAAATAAATCAACTACCACAAAAATGATCTTGTAACCTTGTATAAAGGGAATAGGAGCAATAAAACCTATCAAAACAAATTCCAAGGTCCCAGCAATAAAGTTCTTCCATTCCTTCTTCAAACTCATGTTGTTCTCTTCCACAGGATGATAGAATAAGAATTTTGGGCAGGAGATAATCTGCCACAAGGCAGGTGAGGAAGAGATATTTTTGAATACAGTGGTACCTTGTTAGTCATCATTAATTGATTCCAGGAGGCTCAATGAATACCAAAAACAATGAGTACCAAACAATTTTTTCCCATAAGGAATAATATAGTGAGTCACAAGGCAGCCAACACCGGCAAGTTCAAGCTTGTATGTTGAATACTAAACAAACAATGAGTCCCGGGACAACATTTTCACATCAAAATGCATTGAGTGCCAAATTCGATGCGTTTCAAAGCAGCTGAGTACCAAGGTACTCCAAATTTTATTTTCAGATAAAAGTCTTAAAATTACAGTGGCAACAGACAAAGTTTTAACCGTGGCTCTCAAAAAGGTACTCACCGATAAATTAATTACTTTGAGTTTTTAAATGTTTCATGTCTTATTTACTGACTCATTTTATTTGCCAAACTGATTTATCTTACGTTAAGCTTTTTTTTGCTTGCATCTGCATTTTGCTATTTGGATCTTTTGGATGCAATAAATATAACTTCACTATGATAGGACAGAACAAAATAGATAGGATCGTAAATGATTGGATGCTGAGTAAATGTGGATAGAATACAAAAGTGAATTACCAATATAATAGAAGCACGATGAGTTTAGTGGGCCATAGAAAGGGGATGAATGAAGACTGAACTACATCACAAGGAGGAAGAGTGAATCAGTTGAGAAGAAGGGGGAAATTGAAAAAACTCTAGTTCTGTGGAGATGATGAGAACCTCAACAAAAAAGAGGTACGAACTCTAAAGAACAAAAGAGAATATGAAGACATATATGGATGCATGGAAGAAAGGATGATTTGCAAGGACAGAAAATTGTGATGGCAAGAAACTAGTATTAGCTGCTTTCTTTCCTTTTCCTCTTTCCTTTTCCTTTTCTTTCTTTTCTTCCCATTATTCCTTACTTCTTTTCTACACTCTGAACAATGGCGTTTAACTCAAGAGAATAATATGATGGATATGAATATATGTACATATATTGAAAACCTCTAGTTCTAAATCATGCAATAGAAGTAGTAATAGTTATATAGTGAATATATTGCTGTTGTAGCTGTTCTTCACATAAGGAAGGACATAGGAATTATGGAAGATTTGTCCAAGACAATTTGAAGGCCTTACACTCAGGAGTATATTAGATTAGTTCTTTTGTTTGCAGTTGTTCAGTTAGTAACGTGGTTGTTAAAGTGAATCTGGTTTCCCCCATTTGACTTTGCTTGTCAGAAGGTCACAAAGAGTGATCACATGATCCCAGGACATGTTGTGACCCAGGCCCAAGTAGGTATTATCAGACACAATCAGTTCGAAAACAAACAGGCTTTATTAGAACAGCTGAGAATTAAACTCATTCTCAGCGTAGTCCAAATTAATTCAAAACAAATTCTTCATAACACAATTCTTCAACCTTGGTCTAATTAGGCAACCTGCCAAAGGCTTTTCTTGGCAAAAGTTCAGAAGACGCTGACAAGAAATAAATGCAGCAAGACAAGAAACAAATCTATCAACGTTGTTTTCCGACAAAGAGCCCAAGAGCCTTTGCTGGTCTTTTAAGCCTTATGGGAGGGACCAATCATATCTTGGCCTTACTCCTGAGTCGTCCTCTTTGCTTTAGTTGCTCTTGCCTTCTGGCAGCTCTTCTCATGCATGCACTAGGAACAGGCTCCTCCTGCTCCTCTGCCTCTCTGCTGTCAGCCTCTGGAGGCTCCAGAGTCCACACATCACTCCCAGATGGCCCTGCCCCCATCTCTGTCTCTGACACAGAGCCCTCATCTGGGTCTTTCCCAGCCTCCAGGACTGGCCCATGTTCTTCCTCAGCCTCATCACTGTCCGACTCTGCTGCCAGCTTGCAGGCTGCTGGCGGACCACAACAGAATATTGCAAATGTCACAAATATGAGACAGTTGCCAAGCATTTGAATTTTGATGACGTGATCATGGTGATGCTACAATGATCATAAGTGTGGAAAATGGTCATAAGTCACTTTTTCAGGGCCATTTTAAGTTCACATGGTCACTAAGCAAACTGTTGTAAGTTGAGGACCACCTGTATTTGAAAAAGTGACGGATCCCTTCCACTACAAAAGGGTAAGGCTGGATCTCCTTAGTCCAATATTCTCTTTTTTACAGGAGTTATTGACTGTGATCTCTGAAAAACAAATATGTGGATCGGGAAAGCAGTAATAACCTCCAACTTCTGTTTCTCAAATCTGGAGGAGACCTTTCTTGTGACCTTTGCATTTACAAAATAAAGCAACTGCTTTTCAATTCATTATTAAAAGGCAAATGTAATCAGATATCTCATCCATCTTGGATGCAAATAAATGCAGTTCAATCAATAACAGCAATTCACCTATTTTCTGTTTCATCTAGGACAGTGATGGCTAACCTTTTTGCCGTTGCCTGCCAAAAATGGGGGTTGCACGGGGTGGGGTGGGATGTTGCGCATGTGCGTGCCCACACCCATAATTCAATGTGCCCTGCCCCTGCGCTTGTGCAAGCGACACCCCCCCCATGCTTCCCCTGCTTCTGGCACACGATCTCATGGTAGGCCTGGTAGGCCCATTTTTCACCGTCCCCAGGCTCCAGAGGCTTTCTAGGAGCCTGGGGAGGGTGAAAACGGCCTTCCCCACCCCCTGGAGGCCCTCTGGAGGCCAGAAACAGCCCATTTCCTGACTTCTGGTAGGCCGGAAGGCTGAAAATCAGCTGGCCAGGACATGCATGCGTGGTGGAGCTGAGCTAGGGCAATGCTCACGTGCCCACAGATATGGCTCCGCATGCCACCTGTGGCATATGTGCCATAGGTTCACCATCATGGATCTAGGAGAAGCACCTTACTTTTGATTTTTGTACTTTGGGAACCCAAAAGTGTCTGCAATGGGAAAGATTCTGTTAGATCACTCATGGAGTTGCTTCTACCCTTGCTTCTGTTGAAAATAACTGAACACTTAACAATAAATATTTTTTAGAACAGAACAGAACAGAACAGAACAGAACAGAACAGAACAGAACAACAGAACAGAACAGAATTCTTTATTGGCTAAGTGTGATTCGACACACAAGGAATTTGTCTTAGGTGCATATGCTCTCAGTGTTCATGAGGAGAATAAAATACATTCATCACGAATAAAAAGATACAACATTTAGTGATAGTCAAGGTTATTAAATTAGATCGGTATCTTATTTTTTCCCCTCCAGGACAGGGCTCCCAAACTTCAGAGTTGCTCTCCCCAACTCTGAGGATATCACCTTCTGCACCTTATGGATAATATAGTATTGGTTTACTTTTCTTTTTTCTTTCTTTCTTTCTTTTTTTTGGTAACTGCATTTGGGGTAAGTGCATTTTATTTCCTTGCAATTATTTTTAATGGCCAGGAATTACAAAGTAAAAAAACGATTACAAGGTGTTTTATAACATGATTTTTATGGGAGTGATACAGTATATGTGCACGAGATACATCTATCTAAAGACTTAGCATATCAGTTTGCTTTGTTTTCTCCCAATTTTGGGGAAATGTTTTGGAAGATATAAGTTAATGCTAAATGTAATTACATCCAAAGGTTTCTTATTCATGGAAAGATCAAGACTGCTAAGCTACCACTGTATTCACATGTCTTACACTAGAATAGTTCCTGGAATCATTGAAGCTGAGAGTAATTTAAAAAAAAAAGTTAATTTCCCTGGCAAACATAACTGATTTTGGAGAAGGTGATATGTGTGTCCCAGATTTAAAAGAAATGCAGTAGAAATGCAGATCGACTTTCTTTTAAGTCTGCCTTAGCACCATGGTGTTATTAGCACCTGAGCATCTAGGGACCATTGTGCATTAGCCTGCAATTGCCTTTTTATGATTATTACAATGAAGATTTATTTTCTTTTAATTCTCACTGTTCTCCTCAGACGGCACTGCCTTTTAATGGGTATCTGCTGAAGCCTTCAGCTTTTGACAAGGGGATTTATTACTCCCAATATTAGGGTATTTCTGTTTTTTTGCCCCATTTATGACTTTCATAAAATAGCTGCCGGAATGCTGATATCAGCTCAGGAAATAAACAGACTATTAGTGATCTCCCATGATGGGAAGTTCTCAGGTAGGAAGATTGGGAAAGTTAAAATTAGTTATGTCAGGTCTTAATGCCGTAGCATCTGGGCCATGAAACCGTTCAGTGGGTTATTTTGCCAAGAGGCACATCACAATCACAAATATGAGATGCTGGTGGATTTTATCTTACACTGTCAGAAATCAGACATACAGTAGTTGTGCCATTAAGCAATAGAGATTCCCGGAGTAAGTTATGGTAAACATAGAGGCATGGAACTTAATGGCATCACCCCATTTGCCACAAATTCCTTTGAACAATCCCTGATCTCAGTTGTACCCTGCATATGGTAGCTGAAGCTGGTTATTTGACTGAACCGAGAACAGATGGATGGGAGCTGACTGTCAAACTCCAGGGTGGATTTCATGGAATCTCTAATCAGAACCATGATGGGAATACATAGATATGGTAGAAGCTATTGTCAACTCTGAAGCGAACCTGGCTGAAGCAATGTTTTCCTGCCTCATAGTTGCCACGAACTCTGAGAGGGGGAAAGAAGGGGGAAATAGATAGACTGGCTACCAGTCAAAACAAAAAGTTTTCTTGTGGGAACCAAGGTCATCCCAACAGGTGGCAGTTGAAGGAGGAGAGGAGTGACCAAGCAGCCTACCAGCTACTTTCATTGGACAATATGACAAGGCGCATATGGGGAGGGAATTATTTGCTCTTTTAATTAGGGGGAAAACTGTTGGTTTTCACTAGCTGTGCCAATATGATGTATCCAATAAACATGTTCTTTGAGAATCTACCTGCCTCAGAGTTCTGCTTTTGGTGGATACATTACTTGGAACGCTGACAGCTATTGCAGGAGAAAGGGAATTTACACATTGGTGCATCCTACTTCTAAACCAGTTGCTCCAGCTCTGGGGCTCAAGTACCAGACTGTCATGTCTTTTGGTCACTGGATTTTTCTGGTAAAAGCCAGGTTTGTTCTCTACAGAATAAGAATGCATTTCACTAAAACAGCTGAGAAATGAGCACACAAACCTAGTAACCACGTATTACTGACATTTGATTTGAACAGTAATGCTGCCTTCCTGGACTTTAGACCTTCAGCAGCCTCAGCAGAAAAGATGGGGAGGACAAGTTGTTGTGATTGCGTATATGAGACTCTCACATACTTATAATCACAGCTAATTGCTTCTGAGTTCCTGTACATGAAAATGCTCTATTTAGTTTAAAAGCACAGACCACCTAAGATATCAATCATTCAGTTGTCCTGCAACAGCCATCCAGAAACCCCTGTATGTCATACTGAGGCCGTTGTTCTTGGATGATTTCATTCTCCATGTGTTGACAAACAGTCTAGTGTAGATCAAAAAGTTGATGGCCACCATGGCAACCATGGGGTTTTCACAACTAATTAAAGTCCTGCCAGCCTCCAAAAACCAAGAAAGACATATAGAGTTACTTCTAAGCAGTTTCCTTTATTGTTCTTCCCCATAGGCAGAAATATTACCAAACTTTGCAGAAGTGCAAATACTCACATCATTAAAGAAATATTTTGAGAACTTTTAAGAAGGAGCTATCTTGACTCTCTCTCTCAACCAAATTATCTATACTTCACTGCAAGGATGGAGAGCCCAACTGAACCCACTACTATATGTCTAGTAGAGCTGTAATAATGAGGTTCTTTAAGGGAACCAAGTCCCAATTCTTTAAGGGAACAAGAAGAAAAACAAGATGCCTGTAAGCTATCTAGATATGTTTGTGAATTCTCTACCATATTTGGATTTAGCTTGGTCTAGGATGCTCACAATCTCCCAGTTGAAACTGGTTGAGTTTGTCCACAACCTGTGAGATTAAGGAATTTTCATTGCCTCTCATTCTACCTCTTTTCCATGCTAACATAGGATCTAGTAATGGAAGCATTAAATAGTCCAGAACACAAAGTATTTCATTTGTATAGTGCAATTAATTTAACTATTTAGGCCAGTCTCACTAAAATATAAACTTCTAATAACAACGACTAGTTTTTCTTCTTCAAGCTCCAGTAGCCAAAAACCCTTCTGTGAGATGCTCTATTGTTCTTATTTTACTCTGCATGCATATTTTGCTGCATAAATCTAGCCCCATGCTTTTCATATTAAACTCTTTGACAGTTGTATTATTTGGCCTGCTGCTGGTGACTTAAAGCGAGCACTGACCAGAGAATGTTAAGAAGGTCCTGAGCTGTCATTTATCATTTTCTGAAGAAAACACGTTTGAAAAAAGACCAGTAACTAAGTCTTTGGAGAATGAAAATCATTAAAGATCCATATCTCTCTAACTTTTAATCTCTCCAAGTGTACAGTCTTGACCTTTTATTTATTCCATTTTAGCTAGCTTCTCAATTTGCAATGTTTTACCTTCAACTGTTGTTGGTGACACATTGGGAAAGTTTTTGAGGCTTTGTTTGGAAGCACATGTGATCTCCAGATTTCAAATGGAGCTACTCTACAAAAATTCCTCATACTTATTTGTGCTACAGTGAAGTGCTGATTTTTGTGCTTTAACAAGCAGGTGGGGAAATATTTAAAAAGAATCAATTAAAAAAAAACATTGTCATGTGCATTTTAAATTTTCCTATAATTCTCAGGAAAAAAAACCCCTGACCGTTTCCAAATGAGCAGAAAGCAAACAGATCTACTTGTGCAGAGAAAGCACATGGCACAATTAGGAATTAAGACAATTTCTCCCATGAATTTGAGGGGAGCAAAGTATTTTGCTAGCTAGCAAATCTATGGTGGAATAAATGCTAAGTGAAATTCTGGTAATATGTGTTTTCTGTGTCTGTGGGAGGGGGAGGGGCAAGTAGGATACCTGTGATGTGGTATAGTACTTGATTTACGACCGTAATGGAGACTGCCTGTTATGGTCATACATAGTGATCATCATAAAGTAGGTCATCATGTAACCAACATACTTTTGTGACCTTTTCCTGTGGTGGTTGTTAAATTAATCTGTGGTTGTTAACGGAAAACTGTGGTCATTAAATGAAACCAGTTCACTATGGGGCATTTTTTGCTAAAAACCAAAAGTAAAAGCTGGTTTTCAGGAAAAAAATACATCACAAATCATGGTCATGTGACTGGGGGAAGCTGCAATTGCCAAGTGCCTAAAATGCAGTCACATGACCATGGTGTGTGTGTGTGTGCGTGCGCGCGCGCGCGTGTCCATTGTAACTTCAGAACCAGCTTGTAAGTCCTTTTATCATAATTCTGAACAGTCACTAAGCAACTGGTCATAAGTCAAGGACTACATGTAGGTAAGATTGCATTTACTTATTAAACTTATTTCTATTCTTTCAAAAGAACAACTGAATTTATTGTACTCTTTTTTTAAAAAAAATCTCTTTTTCCCTGATGTTTTCTGGAACAGCCATGTGAAATCTTGCAGCTTTTCAACAAAGAAGTCTCTATTCTTCAAAGTGCTACTGTAAGCTTATCAGGCTTCTTAAACATAAATAAGATTTAATATAACATTGGTCTTTCTGTTGGTAAAGATCTAGAGTTCTTTAAAAATGTTTTTTTTAAAAAAACAATCAGAGTAAACATTTGCTGGATTAACCATCTGCCTTCAAAACCACTTTGAGATTTCTTTTTTAAAAACAACAACAGATATGTAAATTTTTAAAACAAAGAAACAAATGCATTAATCCAAAAGTATTGTTTTGTCCTGACTCACTTTACCTACCTGCATTCATATAACTGTCATCCAAATATATTCCTGAGCAAGTAAGTATATAGAAAAAGCCAGCCTATGCTCTAATATAATAATCTTTAATCTTCCACTCGGGAAGCATATATTTTATTTATCTTATTAATATTCGAGGAACTCAAGGAACTAAGTTCTCTCTTCATTTTATCCTCAGGAAAAGATGTGAGCTAGGTTAGATTGTAAGAAACTGGCTGAAACAAAATTACCCGGTAATCTTCAATGCAGATTATGAATTTCTACTTGGAACTCCTCAATTTTATTCATCACACCAAGTTGTCTTCTTTCCGATATCGGAATGGTGCGAAGTGTTTTGTAGCTCACAAAAACTATATGCAAAGGCCCACCTGTCCGGTTTTCAAACACAATGAGAACTTTGGTGTTTTTGATGCAATATGTGAAATCAGGATGTGTGTGTGTGAGAGAGAGAGAGAGAGAGAGAAAAAAAGAGAGAGACAGAGAGAGACAGAGAGAGAGAGAGAGAGAGAGACAGAAAGAGAGACAGAGAGAGAGGCACAGAGAGAGAGGGAGAGTTGTATAGTGAAAACAGCGGGACACATAATTCATTATTGTTTAACCTACTAGAAGACACTATAATATTTCAAAAAGGAATCTTTCCCAATCCCACATGGAGATAGAGCATTGAACTTGATGTCTTCTTCGTGGACAGCATGATCTCATCTATCACCAACTCTAGCCATAATATTAAACTGCTATTTTAGCTCCATTCAAATAAATGGAAATAAGCCAACATGAAAATTAAGTGCCGCTTAATTCTCTTGAAATCAGTGAGATATTGCATATTACATACCCTGTTTCCCCCAAAATAAGACATTCCCTAATAATAAGCCCAATTGGGCTTTTGAGTGCATGGCAATAAGGCCAAGCGCTTATTTCAGGGTTCAAGAAAATGTAAGACAGGGTCTTATTTTCGGGAAAACATGGTATTACTGATTTTGAAGGGAATATTTACTTAACAGCAACCAATAGCTTTATTTAAGGATAACATTTATTATCTTCCAAGGTCACTAATCCTGACCTATTTTTCCATTTTCCATAAAGACACAAAATGTTTGTCCATATATATAAACAATAATAAAAATGTTGCATATATAAACAATAAAAATATTTGTGTGTAGAACTAAAGAGAAATTTCCTAACAGTGAGAACAATTAACCAGTGGAATGGCTGGCCTTCAGAGGTTGTGGGTGCTGTATTGTGGAGGCTTTTAAGAAGAGACTGGACAGCTAATTGTCTTTGAATGGCATAGGATTTCCTGTCTGAGCAGGGGTTAGACTAAGACCTCCAAGGTCCCTTCCAATTGTTATTCTATTATATGCATGCATTCCATATAGAATCAGGTCCTCTGGAATGAATTTAGAAGATCGGGTGAAACGCATACAAAGCGCCCTTTGAATGTATTACTATTTAATATACATTAAATCATAGATGGTGCTAGTTTAATCTATGAATTAGTCTTGCCTTTTTTTTTCCTAAACCCAAAATGGGTAATAAGTCTGTGTCTTACTGGATCAGATCGAAGATGTATCTAGTACAGAATTCCGTTTCAAGAAAATGTCTAGCCATAATACCTCTTTTACCTTCTAGCCATGCTCTGTTTGATTCTAACAACCAGAAATACCTTGTCTAATAACAGAAGTTCGGTTTGACTTGTCAATGTTAATATCCACAGATAAGAAGAGTGGGATTGCATTAGTAGCATACAAAGTGCTATATTAAAGGATTATTTCTGTCATAACACTTCAGTGAAAAAAAGAAGAAGATCTGACTGTGAGAATATTTGCCTTTTATTTCAGTTTAATGACAGCCTTAATTGTAACTGATGTTTTACTATCCTGGGGTGGCAGGGATCTTTCAGAGTTAGAATGTAAGTTTTCCTTGCACTTTTGACTCTTACAAAGTTAGACACACCCATGCAGTTTCCTTACCCTGATACAAAAATGGTTTGTTCCCACTGTTTTCTGGATCATTTTAACATTTTTCCTCAATCTAGTCTACAGCTACCTATTTTCCAAAGCCAATCCTGCTTAGATTTCTAGGTTCAGCTGAGTTGGCTGAATGATGTTATTTGCACAGTCATATCTCCATGCATAAACAACATTAAGATGCCAGAGTAATTTTTAAAATGCCTCTTAAAAAGAAGAGTGATCTACTTTTATTTTTTTTTAAAAAGAGTGATATCTTTTTTTAAAAAAAAGAAAACGACAGAGAAAAGAAGTTATACTGTTGGAGTAGTCAAGAATAAACTGCATTTATCAAGTCTGTACTTAGAATAAATTTAAAAGAAGCATTTTTATAACCTTTCTTATTTTACCCACCCACCCTCAAGAAGCCTTTGGTTATAGGTTTGTCACTTCTATTGATTTTCCCCATCAGGGCATTAAACATGATAAAGTGGTAAGTTGGCTGACATGCTTGAAGTCTTGAAAATCTTGTGGTGCAAGATTCCTGTCAAAAAAATAACTTGGTGGGTTTCAGATTGTAACTGGTTCATAACTTCATAATTAAGTCCCTGTCACAATAACACACTTGCCTGATTTCTGGCTCTCACTGTGAATTCCCTTGATTTGGGACCGAACTCACTGAGTGGTTCCGATTTGGGACCGAATACGCAGGCGTATTCCAGTGTGATGACAATAGCTATCACGGAGCCATACGAATCATGACTCTAACCTATCAGGAGGTTGATGTCCTTGGACCGTGAAGTTTTCGACCTCCTTGGGCACCAACAGAGCCAAGTTGGCGAAATCAGAACAAGCTACTTCTGCTTTCCAGCTGTCAACAGTAATGATTTCCCTGACAAAATGTTTGGCACCCATCCACCCATAAATCTTCATCCACGTTTTATGACAAAGTCATCCCATATCACAACTGTTTAGCTATTCTGTTCCCAAATTAGATTGAAATAATTGTACTTTTGCTCAGGTACATCAGCAGGAAACATGTACATCAGCCAACTTAAGAACTGGCCTTCATAACCGTTTTTGAACTTGCTTTAATTTTCAAACTTTTTAAAGATGTTTAAAATTGAAAATGCAATGAAACTATAATGTAAACCCTAGAAAAGACTTAATACTATCATATTATCTGTTGGAACAAGTGAATCAACCTTCCCCTACCATCCCCACCCCCAAATTGTGAAAGTAAACATACCAATACAAATAATCAGACCCAATGTATCCTAATTACTGCCCCATTTATTTGCATCACATTGTCCTAGAATAGCGGTTCCCAACCTTTGTGCTGAGGGGTGAGAGGGGATCTGGGCCATGAGAGCACACAGACACAGCCCTTGCCCAAGGCTGGCACATACATGCATACACGCAGCCTAAGCGTGACTGATAGGCTGCTTATACCAATTGAGCTGTGCACATGTGCATGTGCATGTGCACTCCAGCCAGCCACTCACATGTTCCAATTCCAAATAGGTCACAGCCCAATAGTGGGCTGCGACCTAGGGATTGGGGACCCCTGTTCTAGGAAGTTCTTATTCAGGATGAAAATCAAATGTGTTTGGGTTTGATTATAGAACCCCTTCCTCCTCTCCTTCCCCATGCAGCATCTTATTCTAATCTGGGCCAATTGTATTCTTTTTATTTTTAAATTTTATAGTGTGTAATTTTAATTACTGTAAGACAGTTTGAGTGTTACATAAATAGAAAAGTGTGGTACCATTTTAATAAATATAAATCTGAAATAGGCGAAGATATGGTAGGAAAGCACTTATTCAGTCTAGATCAGTGGTGGGTTTCAAAAAATTTTACTACCGGTTCTGCGGGTGTGGCTTGGTGGGCGTGGCTTGGTGGGCATGGCAGGGGAAGGATACTGTAAAATCTCCATTCCCTCCCTAATCCAGGGGAAGGTTACTGCAAAATCCCCATTTCCTCCTGATCAGGTGGGACTTGGGAGGCAGAGAATAAATGGGGGCATGGCCAGTCAGAATTTTTACTACCGGTTCTCCGAACTATTCAAAATTTCCGTTACCGGTTCTCCAGAACTGGTCAGAACCTGCTGAAACCCACCTCTGGTCTAGATGAGTACAAACCACCACAACCAGATGAATTCTGTCCCACGTTTTGAAGGAGCATGCAGATGTGATATCAGAACCACTGAACCAAATCTTTCAGAGCTCCTGGAGCATGGGGGAACTATCAGAAGACTATCAAAAGAGCTGATGTAGTTCCAATCTTCAAAATAAGTCAAAGAGGTAAATTAGTGGATCATAGAAAAGCTGCAGATATTATTTATTTAGACTTCAGTAAGACGTTTGACAAAGTAGACCACATTTTACTTCTTAGTAAGATAGAACAATATGGGATAGATAGTACCACTCCATTGGTGGATTCACAATAGTCAATGGAATTACATCTACATGAGGGAAGCATGCAGTGAGGTACCCCAAGGTCTTAGGCTCAGTACTTTTTCACATTTTCATAAATTATTAGATGAGAGGCTAGAAGGGGAACTCATTAAATTTGTAGATGACAACAAACTAGGGGGAATAGCTAACATTTTGGAAGATATAACTCAAGATTCAGAAGGATCTTGACAGACCTGAACACTGGGCCCTATCCAACAAAATGCAATTCAGTGGTGAGAAAAATAAAATCTAGATCTAGGATCTAGATATCCTATAAGATCACCCGCTTAACCCATAATATGAGCCAGCAATGTGCTGCAGCTGCCAAAAAAGCCAATGAGGACCTAGACTGCGTCAACAAATAGATAGTAGCAAAATCAAGTGAAGTGACAGAGCTGCTTTATACTACAATGGTGAAACCACACTTGGAATACAATATCCAGTTCTGGTCACCATGATGCAAAAAAAATAATAATATCTGAGATCCTAGAGCAGTGATGGCTAACCTTTTTGCCATCGCGTGCCAAAAGCAGGGGGAGTGCAGGGGGTCGCGCGTGTGCGTGCCCACACCCATAATTCAATGTGCCCCTCCCCCCATGCATGCACCTGGACCCCCCCGCCGTGCTCCCCCTGCTTTCGGCACGCAATGGCATGGTGGGCCCGGTTGGCACATTTTTCACCCTCCCCAGGCTCCAGAGGCTTTCTTGGAGCCTGGGGAAGGTGAAAACAGCCTTCTCCACTCTCCTGGAGGCCAGAAACGGCCCGTTTCCTGACTTCCGGTCAGCCCAGAAGGCTAGAAAATCAGCTGGCTCGCATGCGCATGTGTGCTGGAGCTGAGCTAGGGCAATGCTCACATGCCCACAGATATGGCTCCATGTGCCACCTGTGGCACACGTGCCATAGGTTCACCATCATGGTCCTAGAGAGAGTGCAAAGAAGAGCAACAAATATGATAAGGGGTCTGGAGGCTAAGCTGTGTGATAAATGGTTAAGAGAACTAGGTATTTTGTATTAACCAGGAGTTAATACAAAAAATATATACATGCACAGAAATGGACAAACTAACTTTAGAGTTACAGGATAAGGAGGACTCAAAATATTATACAATATGGAATAGATGGTATCAATGGATAAACCAGAGAAAGGGAAATGGGTAGAGACGGAATTTAGAAGAAATCAATATAATCAAAAACAGCACTGTCAGAGGAATAGAAAACGTAATATGCCACGGTATGTCAGCATATATGTATATATGTATATATAATGGAAATTACTTAGCAAGTGAAGTTGTGTATTGTATATGTAAATTTGTCTCTTGATTAAGATAAATTTGTATGTTTTAAATGTTTTATTAATGAATAAAGTTTTGTTTTTAAAATTAAAAAAAAAAGAGAGAACTAGGTATTCCAAGCCTAATGAAGAGGTTTCACAAGATTGGAGTCTTTTAGTACTTGAGGGGCTCTCACAGGAAGCAGAGGGTTGACTTATTCTCCAAAGCACCTGAGGGAAGGGCGTAAGGGGTGGAAGATCATCAAAGAGAGATCCAACCTAGAACTAAGGAGAAATTTCCTGACACTGAGAACTGGAACAATTTGCCTCCAGAAATTGTGGGGACTCCACTATTGGAGGTTTGTCTGGAATGGTATAAGCTTGAGCATGGAGTTGAATTAGAAAGGTTCCTTCCAAAGTTGTTATTTTGTTCGGTGTTGGCGAACCTATGGCACGCGTGCCAGAAGTGGCACACAGCGCCCTTTCTGATGGCATGTGTGTTATGTCCCTCTTAGGGATGAACAGACTGAGGCGAGACAGGTTGAGGTAAAAGCTAACAGGTTTATTTCGCTAACATGCTTCAGGTTCGCTAGCATTGCGGCTAACACGGCTGCTCGGCTAACAGGAGCAGCGGCTGTCATCACTTTGACAGCTCCTTATATACTCGCGCCTGAACGGAAACAGCCAATCAGAGAGCGGCAGAGTCTGTGGACCGGAGTGGAGCCCGGATGCAGCAATGTGAGTCGTCGGCTCAGTTCAGCTCTGCTGCGCATACACATGCCCCTCCCACCGGCCAGCTGGTCTTTGGGTCTCTGCGGTGCATGCAGGGAGTGTGCGGGGGGCACATATGCATGCATGGGGTGGGGCGCATGCAGTGGGGCCATGCATGCATGTGTGGAGGCAGGGCGCATGTGTAGGGGCAGCGGGCTTTGGGCACCTTTAGGAAAAGGTTAGCCATCATTGTTTTATACTCTATGTCCTAAAGCACTATAGATATAGAGCCTCCAGTACTCTAAAATAGATTGTAGTCCATAGGATTCCAATAGGATTCCTACATAAATTTTCCCAACTGGTTGCCTTCTGGATAATTGGTACTGGATTCATTCCCCTGAATTCCCATAATGCATGGCAGCTACCAAGTTGAGTGAGAATTCTGGGAGTTACAGTCCTGAAAACAACTGGAGCGCGTAAGGTTAAGGAAAGCTGATATATAGGCCTGAAAAGATTGCTTTCCACTCCAACTTTATGACTTTTCATCTCTGATGAATAGGCTTTGACGATAATAAGATTATGAGGAATCCCTTTCCACCAGCCCCCTCCATTTTTCATACAAGGTTAGTATACATTTCCTGCTTGTTTCAAAGCCCTGTATCCATCAGCCATACTTTGCCTTATACTGATTCAATCAAGAAACATTTTAGTTAATTGCAAACCAATGTAATTTTACATCTGATTTTCCCCACCCAAGCAATTGCAGCAATGAATTATAAGGAAGACATATGCATGTAAAGATTATGCATTTCATCAAAAAGATGGCAAATCCTTTGGAACAAGACAGGCCAATCCAATAGATCAACTTTATCTGGTTTAACAGAAATGGCATATGATGGAGAAGCCTATGTGGCTGGAGAGCTAGAACAGTATCCATCTGCTTTTCGTACCTAGCAAGTAATAGAGCCCTCACAAAGGCCCAAACAATAATTTCCAACTTCCAGGTTAATAAACAGACATTCAATACAATGTTTGAAGGTTCCCAGAATTCAAGCTATAATTGGAATTATTAAGATCAGTCATACAGCCAGCCAGTTGTTTAGACTGGATTTGGAATTTTTATCCATCTAGTGAGTCCTTCCCAAGAATCTAGAATAGGCAAATGTTATTGTTTAATAATATCAAAAGTATCATTGCCGGATGTAAGCTGTTTCAAGTAAAGCTGCCTTTTGCAATTGACTGATAGTGGTTTTGTCAATGCGGATGGTGTTCAAGTGGTGCTCCAGATGATTTGAGGTTGCACCCAAGGCATTTATTACTATTGGTCCTCTTCTTGTTGGGCTTGATTTGTAGTAACAAATCATTCTTTGTTTTCAATCTTTCTATATTGTGACAAGCATACAATATTTCTTCCAGTAGTCCTGCAGCTACTCTGTCAACAATCCTGAGTCATGTAGCCCCTTTATCACCAGGTGTCCAGGCACTTCAACACCTAGTGTAGTCCTTGTTGAGCTGGACAATGGTTGATTCAGAATGGTTTATGTCAATTATGCCTTATCATCAGTGATGGGCTGCTGCTAGTTTGGACCGGTTCAGACGAACCGGTAGTTGCGACCTGTGGGTAGGCACAATCCCATCCTATATCACTGTGTTTTTGACACTGCACGCATGTGTGGAAGGCGCGTGTGAGCGAATTGCCATGTTTTTGGACACCGCACACATGTGTGGACAGTGCGCACGAGCGAATTGCTGTGTTTTGTGATACCGCACACGCACGCACATATTTCCGGTCCTGGGAGAATCGGTTTTTACAATATGTGACGCCAACCTCTGCTTATCATTTTATTATATATTTATAATAATACACCATTACTTCTCATTTTATGAGACACGCACTCTTTGTCTGGCTCCTCCAATCAGATCTGTCCAGAACCTCTGACATACCTCTCATCTTCCCACCCCCCCCAACTTCTTCAAGTAGTGCCTCAGTTGGGGGGGGGTTGGATTATATCACATGGACCTCAAGTTGTAAACATCTGTCTTACTTCTTTGGGGAACAAAAGAACATTCCCATCCAAGAAACCTTGTTGCATCCCTTCTATCCCTCTAGTCCACAACTCTGTGGAAAAAGAAGATTGAAGACTTTTCAACTTTCACCCTTCAAGTTCAGGCCAGTATTTTATGAGGGATGAGAATGAGACAGAAGGAAATGGAGGAGGAGGAGGAGGATTATTACATGCCATATTTTTTTTTCAATAAAGATTTCTCCCTAATCTGGCCTTTCAGTTCTTCCAAAGCTCTTCATTGCTACTGTAATTGAGTCCATCTACCTTGCTATTGTCACCAACTTCTCTTTCCCTCCAAATTTCCTAGTATTACAACCTTCTCTAATTTGTCCAAAGTAGGATAAATTAAGCCTGATCATCTGGGCCTCAAAAGAGGACTCTGAATTGATTTGTTTGATGATCTGTTGGTTTTCTTGACTATCCATGGTATCTTCAGTAATTTTCTGCAATAGAAAGAAATGGAAGGATATCTATATGTGGCCACACTGATCTATACTGTAAGAGCTGTGGTGGCGCAGTGGTTACAATGCAGTATTGCAGGCTGACTCACTGCTTACTGCCAACAGTTCAATTCTGATCAGCTTAAAGTTGATTCATCCTTTCATCCTTTTGAGGTTGATAAAATGAGGACCCAGATTGTTGGGAACAATATGCTGACTCTATAACCCGCTTAGAGACTTCCGGTTCCGGTCCCAGAGGCGACAGACACTGATCGGGCTAGCTCTGGCCCCAGTGTCCGATCCCCCCCATCTGGAGGCCCTATGGGCCAAACGCCCTAATATTGGGGCATTTGCCGTTTGAGGGCGGCTCACCAGGGGTCCCCTGCCTCACATCCAGGGGCTGGGAGGCCGATGCTGGCACGCCCGAGGCTCCAGCGGGGGAGAGAGGCGATCGGCGGCCTTTTCTGGGACCGCTGAGGCGCCACAGCGCCTAAGGGGACTGGCGCTTACCTGCAAGACACAGCGGACTGGGAGCTAATCGACCGGAGAATTGAGGTGGCATGATGGAGTTTTAACTGCAAGGAGCAGAGAGCTGACAAGGCATCCTGGAGGTGAGAGGGGGGGGTCGGAGTTCCCCCCCCTTGTAGCTGGAAAGGTGCCGTGGCTGAGAAGTAGGGGGAAAGAAATGGAAAAATACCCCTTCCTTTGCTGATTTTCTCTTGAGGATGGCTGAATCAGAATTTGTTAAAGAGGTCTGGTGGCCTCTCTTCCCGGTGGAGAGCTATGGCGGCGGCCCGACTTCTTGCTTCTTTATTTACGACTGAAGATATTACCCACCTCGAGCTTCCTGTTTGACCTACTCTGCACTCCGGACTCGTTGCTCCTGTGAGCGCCCACTGGTGGATACTGGAAAAATTACACCGACTGTCAATTCCTCTTTCTCTTCCTTTACTGGAGGCTTGTTTTTTGGGATTTCTCATCTTCTAGCATTGTAAGATGGCCAAGGGCCACAAAACAACACCAGCTGACATGGAAAATTTTTTGGAAAGACTGGCGAAATTGGATCAGAAGTTGGACAAGTTGGATGATTTGCAAAAGGGATTATCTGAAATTAAATCTGAAATGACACTTACGAAAAAAGATTTAAATGATGTTCAACAGCTGGCAGAGCAAAACAAGAAGAAGATGGGGGGCCTGGAGGGGGAGGTACGGGCACTCCAGCGGGTGGAAGAAGGGAGAGGAAATGCAATGCTAACTTTACAATTAGATAAGATGTCTTATTTTCTCAGGTTTCAAAACGTGGAACAACTTGACCAGGAAAATTTGAGAGAAGTGATGGTCAAAATGTTGGGTGAATTTCTTGAAAGAGATTTGGAGTCTATTGGAAGGGATGTGGATCTGGTGTTCAGAGTAAACTCACAATTTGCAATTTTACATAGTGTCCCAAGAGAGGTTCATATTAAATTTGTAAGAAGGGAACTGAGAGATGAGATATTGAGAAAACAAAGACTGGGGGCGCTGGTGTACAGGGGCAAGGAGGTCACCATCCTAAAGCAGATTCCCAGACAGGTACGAGAATTAAGGAGAAAATATTATTTTTTATCAAACAAGCTGTACCTTAAGGGAGTAGGCTTTAGGTGGTTGATTCCGGAGGGTTTGATGATTTTCTGGAAGGACAGTAGGAAGAAAATTAATAACGTAGCGGAGGCTAAGGCCTTTTTTGAGCAGCATAAGTCCTTCCTAGAGGGAGAAGATACAGGAGCTGAAGAGGGGGAAGTATTAGATGTACAAGGAGCGGGGGCGGGCAGGGCTGTGGCAGCCCGGGAGGAGGGGGGAGGCCAGGCCATGGTTTTAAGAGCTAGAACTAGGAAATGAAGAAAGGAGGGGAACCTATTATCTAATGGTTTTTTTTATATCTCTTTTTACTTTTTCTTTTCACTGTACTTTGTATAATATTTTGGCTATTGGCTTTCTTTGCTTATATAACTTTTATATATTCCGGTTGATTGTTTTGATTTAACATAATAACGTCTGTTGTGTGAGAATTTAAAAAAGAGAAAATAATAATTTAAATATCTTTTTTATAAAGATATTGAAAATTCAACATATTGTAAACTATAATATTGTATATTTTTAACCAATAAAAACTTTTCTTATAAAAAAAATATATAACCCGCTTAGAGAGGGCTACAAAGCACTATGAAGCGGGTATATACATCTACGTGTTATTGCTATTCTAAGAATGATTAAGGGGTGTATACAATTACATGGATGGATACATATGTGATTATTTGATTAAAAATAAATAATTTATTTATTACAGACATTTGCATACTACTCATTGTTGCACACCACCCTAAAAAAACTTTATGCTTCATACAAAAATACTTCATACATTGAAACACAATCACTGCAACGATCAACATATTAACATTAAAAATCCATAAACCCATACCACTCCATTAAAACATTTACTGTTTATTTATTTATTTATTGGTTCGATTTATATGCCGCCCTTCTCCGGAGACTCAGGGTGGCTTACAATGCGTTAAGCAATAGCCTTCATACTTTTGTATATACCTGCTTTGTAGGGCTTTCTCCCCCACCCACCCCCAAAGCGGTGTTCTTTTTTATACAAAGTCAGCTTATTGCCCCCACAATCTGGGTCCTCATTTTACCTACCTTGGAAGGATGGAAGGCTGAGTCAACCTTGAGCCTGGTGAGATTTGAACTTGCAGTAATTGCAGGCAGCTGGTGCTAGTTAACAGCACTTTAGTCTGCTGCGCCACCAAGGCACATATAAGCTAAATAAACAAAAAAACACTAAAAGGGGAAAAAGCAGCCAATACCTCTTGGCCATTATGATCTAACAGTGATGAAACCCAGGGGTGGATTTCACTTACCTTTAGCACCAGTTCGCCGCGCGCACACGCTGTCTGTGCATGCGCCCAGCCTCTCGCGCATGCGCTTTGCTCGCTCACATCCCTTCCGCACATGTGCCCGGCCTAGAAAACATGCCTAAATAGCACAACCTGGAGCCGGGGTGGGTTGGCTTTGCCCAAATCAGTGCGAACCGGCTGAATACCACCTCTGATGGAAACGAAGCAAAAGTATGCTAGCTATTATTTTGCCTATTTGCCAACCTATGGCTCCCAAGAGTTTACAGTCTAAGAAAAGGAAATAGGAATAGTTTCCCATTTCTGCTTTAAGAACTTTGTATCAATAGAAAGTGATTTGAGGTTTGTGAATGTTATCCAGGTTTAACCAGTCAAATGAATGAAGTGATTACCTTTCTTCACATATAGTGACTGACTTGCTAGGACATGGACACTTCATTGTGCTGATGGCTTATTGAGCCTGTGAAACCTAATCCTTAGATTTGTCAATCCATGGTTTCTATTGAAGGGTTGACTTAATGTAGGAAGAAGTTTAGTCTAAAGTTTGTTTAAATTATTAAAGTAATCCATTCCGAAACAGTCCCTGTGTATTTAAGGTTTAAACTAGGGCTGACAGTAGGTAAACTAAACAGAAGATCATTTCAATTGCACCGGTCCTGATTAATAAAGAGAACTAATTGGTGTTGATCAAATGGCCTGCTTTTTAACCAAGGCTAATTAGTGTGGCAGTCAACATTAATACTGATTTTAACTTTCAAGGACATAGAGACATGTTGTTGTTTTTAAAAAAGGGTTAATGAATGTTACCTATTCATAAAAGTTTAGCAATTTGATTGCTTAAAAATAATCTTCAGGCTAGAAGGTAGACTGTGTAGAATATCCATTCTATAAAACTCTCTAGATCTGAACCACTTGGAAGCAAAATGAAAACTTTCAGTACAAAGTAACTGTTGAGCTTTATATTGGCAGACTTTTCCAAGGCTTGATTTACAACTGGGTTTAGCTTCAAACCTCTTTGCACTTCAAATGCAAATTATACTCAAATCCAATACTGATTTCCTCTTTGTTTCTTCCTTAGTATTTCTGGAAGAATTTCCATCTTCCCTCCCAGAAAATAAATACAGCCTCTTATGCATTTTTTTACCTTCTAGGAATAAAAATGAGAACAAGTTACATTGTTATGGAACAGGTGAGTTTCACTATACATTGCTAGCTTTCTTTCAGTCCATCACTATTTCACTACTAATTCTTTTAGATGTGCTGTAGCACTGGTGTGGTGAATTCCTATCTATCTATCTATCTATCTATCTATCTATCTATCTATCTATCTATCTATCTATCTATCATCTATCCATCCATCCATCCATCCATCATCCATCCATCCATCCATCCATCCATCCATCTATCTATCTATCTATCTATCTATCTATCTATCTATCAACTATCTATCTAACTTACTTATTTGGATTTTTAGGGTATGTTAGAGTGTCCAATCTCAGCAACTCTAAGACTTGTAGACTTCCACTCCAAGAATTTGCTAGTCAGCAATCTGCTGGAGTGGGTTGGTGGTTTTGGATTTTTATTTGTTTATTAATTTTATTGCTCACATAATTCTGATCAGTGATTACACTGTGTGTGTGTGTGTGTGTGTGTACACACACACACTCACACACACACATATTTGCTAAGCCATCATTTTTTAAATCAGCATAGGCATCTGGGTGGGAACAAGCAGATCACGAAACATGGATCACAATATCATGTCCTTTTTTGCAATTAGGTCATGCCATCACTAGCAAGCAAATAAAGGATAGAGTTTGCATCACAGCTTCATAACAGACGTTTTTGTAGTTTTGATAAAATTTCAGTTTTTCTCTGGATATCTTGAAAGCAACCATTTTTGAACAATTTATAGTGGTCTGATTCAGAAATAATGGAAAGGCATAAACCAAGATTAAGATATTACAGTATCTAAAACTAAAAAACAAATACATTGTAGCTTAGTACACTTTTTGCGCTTAGTCGCTGTTTTTATAATTACCAACAACTCTGCAAGTCTTTGGGACTGAACAGCAAAAGAACAAAATGTTTGAAATTAAAACATTCTATTTCTTCCGCATGGAAGAACTACACATACAGCTAGAACCATTTTAAGTAATGAAAACATTATTTACCATTGGATTGAAAGTAACCCCGGAGTAATTACTTCAATGAAATTAGCAATTTAGATTACTGTAATTACATCTTGCTCTTTAATCCAGAAGTGCCACAAATCCTACACTGAAAACTGGATGAGAATTATTTTGTAAGTTCAGTTTAGTGGGCAGAGCTGTGCCTTCTACCTACCAGTTCAGGGCCTGCCATTCAATATCAGCGTAAAACACTCATGCCAATGTTTTTAAAACATGAAAAGTTGCTTCTTTCAAAGGAACAAATTTCACCGAAGTCACCCCTGGCACACCTCACGATATCGTGTCACTTCCTGATGTAAGAATGCATCAGCCATTTTCTTTGGCCGTCCAAGAGCTGTTATCGATTTATAGCAGCAGCTCTTTTGTTATATGCTTTGTTTGTGAACAGCAACAATTGAATTGTTCCTGACTGTTCATCAGAAGAACATGGACACTAACAGTAGGTTTCCAAACAACCACCTATTCCTAAGTGACCATCTTTTGGGAGATCTGCAGCTTAAAGCCATTCGTTTGTATCCGAGAAGGATTTTGCCTTTTATCTCATTCCCAAGCAGGGTCATTTCATGCCAGCCGTTTTATGACAGCCATTGTACTAGAGTGGAGAACTTTGACATCAGCTAAAATTCATTCTCCGCTTTTAACAATGGCCAATCTTTTTGAAGGAGCCAACAGCAGCTGGGATAAATATATCAGCAGTGTGGTGCCAACTACATTTGAAAAGGTTCCTGCAGGATCAAGCTGTCCTCAGCTTTGCTCAAGGTAAAATTCCTTTCGGTTCTTTTAACAAGATCAGAAGAGGCCATGTTCATTCATATGGCTCACAACTGGCTGTGTGATTTCTTCAGACGCTCTCCCGGGAAAAAACTCAGGGCAGAGGCCCGTGCTGCCTCATTTTTGCAAGCGCTTTGAATGATAAAGCTCAGCTCGCGTCTGCCTTCAGCAGAAACCTGAAAACGGTTCTCCAGCCACCTCTGAAGAGTGGAAGGAGATAAATTACACGGCCACACATCTACATGTGCATGTTTCACTATTAATTATTCAAATGCATGTCTCACCACTCATCCATTCGCTGTTCAGATGTTTGCTTTCTAGAATGCATCCAGCGGAGCAGCAGGCAAATAATAAATAGAAGGCAACTTAAGTAATACCAATTGTTTCTTCAGAAAATAATCCTCTCTGCTACTAGTCATCGTCAGCTCAAACTGCAGTACTTAAAATATCATTTAGCTCAGTTTAAGGACTGGCATAATCATATTTCTCTCAGGCTTGTGCATATCTAGTAAAAAGTTTGGACTCTGATCCAGGAATCTGTTAATAACTAGGATCCATCATAGATATATAGTCAGTTCAGCCAGGCCCATCCCACTGTTCTAGAAAAGGGATGCACTGATCGGTTTTCCCAATCAGGAAATGAAAGTGATAAAACCTCTACTATTAATTAATTAATTAATTAGTTAGTTAATTAATTTTATATGCCACCCATCTCACTGACAAGCCAATTCTGGGAGGTTCACAAACAGTAAAAAGATAAATATAAAAAACAATTTAAAAAAATTAAAAGTTTGAACTGGCCAAGTGAAAAAAAAAGACAAGAAAATTAAATTACAGATGAGAAATGCATTCACTGGAATCCCTCTCAACTTTTGGTATAGGGATTTTTGGCAAATCTCCCCTTATTTCCAAATTAGCCTCAATAAAACCTGTTGATCAGACGTCATTTTGCCTAAATTATTGATGTGATGTATACCGACACCAGACCAAAAAATAATTCCTGCTTTTAAAAGCATTTTTGAATGACTGTGACCCATAACTACCCTGTTTCCCCAAAAATAAGACATCCCCTGATAATAACTCCCAATTGGGCTTTTGAGCACATGCGCTAAAATAAGCCCCCCCTCAAAAATAAGCCCTCCCCAAAATTATTTAAACTCAGAGCTGGAAATCAGGTAGGACGGCAAGAGGAGTCTCATCTTTCTCCACACGTCCCAAAATACTAAGACCTCCCCGAAAATAAGGTCAAGCGCTTATTTCAGGGTTCAAAAAAATATAAGACAAGGTCTCATTTTCAGGAAAACATGGTAAGAACATACAGATGAATGTACAATATATTATATCTGTTTCATTTTGTACTTAGCAGGTCAGATTGTTTTTTGGAGAGATTTATGTCTGGATTTTTAATGAAGTATTCAGGCACAAATTTGCTAATCTATTCAGGGCAGAGGGATTCTGTACTTATTTTTCATAAAGTACAAAATAGGCTCTTGTTTATTCCTTTCTTTCATTTCCAAAATGATCTTTTCTTTCTTTTTACAGCTTTTCCAGTATTAGGGGGATGGCTACCGAGATTTTCTTGGAATGATCACATCCATTCTGCAAAGTCACAAATTCAGAGTACAAAGTTCAATGCAGTAAATGCCAATCAGTCTTTGAAAAAACAGCCTTACGCCCTGCAGTTGATGCAAACTTCCAGAGGAAAAAAAATATGGGTGCTTTACAAATCTGCAGAAAAGAGCTACATTCATGGAACTGGATCCAAATCATTAAACAACCTTATTCTCTGTCTCTCCACTGAATTAAAATGGGAACTTTCCTTAAGAAATGTTGATTACAACAGAAGAAGGAATTATAATCACAGATCTACTATTTTGCAAAGACTTTGAAATAGATTGTACAAATCATAGATAGTGGGCATACACCGGCTGTAAAGTCTTGATAAGAGTCATAGTTCTTTGCCAGCATTTTCAACTTTGCAGGAAGGTCTCAGGCAGGGATGGATTCTAAATTTTTTTACTACCGGTTCTGTGGGCCTGGCTTATTTTGTGGGTGTGGCTTGATGGTCACATGACAATTATTTAGAATTTAGCAGAGGTACTGGTCTACCAGGCTTTTAACTGCTTGCAGAGCTGTACCGATCTACCCATTTATTTTTGCAGGCACTGATCTACTCATGTATTTTTGCAGGCACTGGTCTACCCATTTATTTTTGCAGGCACTGATCTACTCATGTATTTTTGCAGGCAATGGTCTACTCATTTGTTTTCTTTTAACACTGATCAGCTTTGAAGCCCCGCAGCAAGGGTTTAAACAGTTTTTTCCCCTCTAGCCATCAGCTGAGACTCAGGAAGCAGCAATAGATTGGGGGTGGGGCCAAATAAAAGGTAAGAGTAATGCGGGGGGATGCCGGGGGGGGGGGCAGAACCAGTTCGGTGACGTCATATCGTCACTGCTACCGGCTCGGGAGAACTGGGCTGAACCGGGAGGAACCCATCACTGGTCTCAGGTCACAACATTTCCAGATAGGGCTGCTACTTAAAACATAGTGAACCTTTGCAGTTAGTGTCAATAATACTTGACTCAATGGGACAAGTATAAACTTGCGTCCCATGAAATCTTCATAGTTAGAAGACCTTTCTGGATGTATCCATTAGTTTTAGTGTAATCCAATAATGGTTGTTTTCCTTTTAATGTTTTCATTAAATGTACAATCCAATCCAGATAGGTCTCCTGAAATATAATAGATTTCACTCCCCAATTAAGAAATTGTGGATTAAATCCATAATTAAATCGTACACCTTACTTTTAGACTTTGTACAAATGATGTGTTCACAAACGTATTATTAGTTTACTAATTTTGGTCCCTACTGCAAATAGATCAGGCTCTCAGAATGTCCATCCACAGCCATATAACTAAAATATTCACAGGAAAGAATTAAAATGAAGCCCATACAAACGACATAAAGAAATCACAAGGTATCCCAACGGCAGCCACCACCTCTATACAAATGGCATCATCTTACAAGTTCTTAGAAGAGCAACATTTTTAACAGCTTCTATTTCTATAGCCGTGTAAGGATGAATCTGATTGTGACATGGTCAAAGGGATAATTAAAAACTTAGTATAATGGGGCCAAAGTCATCCCTTTCTCTTTCACATCGTTTGAACGTGTATGCTTATATGAAAATAATGCAAACAAAACCACAGTACGTAATTGTACATGATTGGATTGAAGAACCGCATTGGCACAGTGGTTAGAATGCAGTATTGCAGGCTAACTCTACCAATTGCCGGCAGTTTGATCCTGGCTGACTCAAGGCTGACTCAATCCTTCCGAGGTCGGTAAAACGAGAACCCAGATTGTTAGGGGCAGCACGCGGACTCTGTAAACTGCTTAGAGAGGGCTGTGAAGCGGTATGTAAGTCTAAGTGCTATGGCTGTTGCTATTCCTGTTCGCTCTTGCATATATTCCTCTCATCTTCTCTGTGATTTAACAGTAAGTGGAAAAACAAAGACTTTTCTGCTGGTTCAAAAACTCATACACAGAAGGGGGGAAAAAGGACCCTTTTACTCAGATCTGAACATTTGCTTCTTGGCACACCAATTAACTCCTTAAAAGAGTAACTCAGTGGGACTAAAAGGGAATGTTAACCTCTGGTTGCCCCGAGAATCATTTGAGCTCTTCCTTCAGGCAACAAAGAAATCAAGCCATTCTATCTGTTTCAAATAGATTCATGGCTTTATCCTAATACATTCCTATTCCATTTAAAATAGATTATGGCAGGGTCACCATTTACCCCTGCTGATAAGTCAGTCTCCCCACTCTCTTTCTCATTAGAGGCAAAGCAACTTCATTCTGCGGTGCAGGCTTTAAGGTCGAAGTTACGGCAAGCGCAGCTTTGTAAGAAGGAGGCTGTTTTGTTCTTGACAGAGAGAGCACCAACAACATAGAGGTAGTCCTCGACTTACAACAGTTCATTTAGTGAGCGTTCAAAATTAGTATGGGGCTGAAAAAAAGTGACGTATGACCATTTTTTTCACACTTATAACAATGGCAGCATCCTCACAGTCACCTGAACAACACTTAAAAGTTCCTTCAGAATGGAATTCACAAGTCCGCCTTCGATAGAATCCATCATAAAATTCTATTTATACCGTTCTCCTTAAATGCATAGAGAGAAGTGCATAGGCTTCTGCAGTCACAAAATGTGCAAAGCCTTTTCTTACCTACTAATCTCCACCACAGGGTCCAAAATATGAAAAGCTGACCTTTCATCATTTTTTTTTTAAATTCTCCAAGGCACAGAGTAGAGAAATTCTCCAACAGAGAACTTCAACGTAGTGGTGACAATAGCATCACTATGAAAAGGGCCCTGGGAAAAATTCCCTTAATATTATCTTCCCGGGGGATTTAAGCGATGCAGGAAAAGTCGAGAAGACTGTAACGTAAAGGTGGGATAACGCACAACAAAAAAGACACATATTTCTTGGTCCCCACCAGAACTAAGTAGGGACCAGAACACCCTATACTAGTGATGGCTAACCTTTTTGCCGTCGTGTGCCAAAACCAGGGGCAGCACAGGTGGGTCGAGCCCACGCATGCCCACACCCATAATTCAATGTGCCCCGCCCCCCACACATGTGCACGTGATACCCCTGAGCTCCCCCTGCTTTTGGCAGGTGATGGCATGCTGGGCCCAGTAGGCCCTTTTTTTGCCTTCCCCAGGCTCCAGACGCTTTCTTGGAGCCTGGGGAGGGTAAAAACAACCTTCCCCATCCCCCTGGAGGCCGGAAACAGCCCATTTGCCGACTTCTGGTGGGACTGGAAGGCCCAATTTTCTCCCTCCCCTGGCTCCAGAACCTTTCTAGGCGAGGGCGAAAATGGCCTTCCCCACCCCCCTGGAGGCCCGCTGGAGGCTGGAAGTAGCCTGTTTCCTGACTTCCAGTGGGCCTGGAAGGCCCAAAAATCAGCTGGCCGTCGCTGAGCTAGGGCAACACTTGTGTGCCCACCGATATGGCTCCGCGTGCTACTTGTGCATCACGGCCCTATACTGTCTTTGGGAAATTCTGTATCTTTCTTGTCTTCTTTGAAAGAAAATGCTAACGCTAATTTTCTTTCATCGATTTGCATGAGAAATAGAAGGGGGAAATTTCTCTGCCCAGCACTATTATATTTACATATGTTGTTATCAGAAGTGGTTTTGTAGGAATTTAGTTACAGAACTGTAATAGTGAGGCTCAATCAACTAAGAGTTGATACCTAAAACTGTGGAACGAGCCCCAAAGACTGAAGTGTCATTTGAAGAACCATTCACTCTTATTGTTCCTGGTAGATCCGTAGTAAGTGTATCTGAATAAGAGACAATTTATTGGCTGCTAGGAGGCTCTTGGGGGCGAGGCAACCTATTTAGTAAGCAATTTAAAGCAACAGTTCCCTCATAATAGTATTGCAATAATACAACAGAGTGCTATTGCTCTAATGATGTATTACTGAAAACATGGTGCCAGGCAGAAGACCATCCAGGGAACTCGTAAAATGTTACTTAACCTTTTGTTAATTTAAAGTCTCTTCAATATTACCCCACTTATTTATTTCTTATGTGAGGGAAGGTGCCTGGAGTCAATTACCCAATGGATTGTGAGATTTGCACGCACACCTTTAGCTACGTATTGTAAATTCCAAATAGCGCAGCAGCGATTTAATGTTTAAATCTGCACCTGACAAATGACAAGGGGCAGCTATATCATCTGAATAGGTGACGGGTAAATGGACTTTGAATGAGATCAAAACAGAATTAACTAGTCCACTGCCCACCTGGGAATCCTAGCTACATACCGATTTGCAGATTTTATTCTCACAAAATCTTGACAAGTTGAGGGGCACTAAATTCTTTGCCAAAACAAAAACAAAAACAAAAACAAAACCCACAGTGGTAGAGAACAATATGATTGCTATTTGATAATGTTAAAAAGATAATTCGTCTTTGGAGGTAGGTGTGATTTCTAATAACTAGATGGACGCATCCATGTCATTTTCATTGCAACAATATAGATTTGCCATTGTCCTTGTTCACTATATATTTTTTTTTTTTGCTTCCTGGAATTTCATATTTGTGACAAGTCTGCTGAAGAAATATTTATGTCCAGCATATGAAGTGACTGACAGATAGGGAAACAGTTTCTACCACTGAATATTCTGGAGGAGTGATGGTCATCTTTTTGGATCCTTTCAGGGGTTTCCATCTGAAAGTTTCATACTCCCCACTAGTGACTCATGCTGGCAGGCACTGATAAGAGCAATCCCAACAAGATCTGGATGGAATGGAACAACTCACCACAGCCAACTCGCCATGGCCAACTCGCCACGGCCAACTGTGGGTTGCCACAGAGAGGAGGGGGGGTGTCAAGATATTTTCCAAAGCACCTGAAGGCCAGACAAGGAATAATAATGGATGGAAACTGACCAAGGAGAGATTCAACCTAGAAATAAGGAGAAATTTTCTGACAGTGAGAACAATCAACCTATGGAAGAACTTGCATTTGGAGGTTGTGGGAGCTTCATCACTTAAGACTTTCAAGAAAAGATTGGACTGCCATTTGTCAGAAATGGTGTAGGGTCTCCTGCCTGAACGGGGGGTTGGACTAGATGACCTATAAGGTCCCTTCCAACTCATCTATTAATCTGTTAATCTGTTAATTTGCCGCAGGACAACTCACTGTGGGATAATTTAACAATTAAATTAAATTATTTAAAGTGAATTAAAAATATTTTAATTTTTGTCATTCATATTTTATTTCGTCCCTTCTTTTGCATCCTTTTTTAAGGATTCTATTCCACCATTTCTTTGATATCAGTGTCCCACAGTAAATTGTCCCACAGGGAGTTGGCCACGGCAAGTTGTTCCGTGGCAAGTTGACCGTGGCAAGTTGGCCCGTGGCAAATTGTCATAGACCCAGATCTGGAGGGGACAAGATTGTGGGATTCCTTGCTTCTTCAACCTTTTTTTTTTTTGCATTCAGAGGAGTAAATAACATTGTGACTTTTCAGAAATGGAAAAGTAATATGAAGTTCCTGACCAAGGGTATTCCCCTTGTGTCCATGCAAAAGAGACTTGTTTCTATCCTTATATCTTCCAGCCAGCTGAACTATATTTTTATTGTAACATTTTTCCCATTCTTGTGTCTTTTGCATTCATTTGGGAGGAGATGGCTGTAAACCCTGCTGCCCTCAGTCTTCATGCCCAGCTACTTTATATTTTTGGTATAAAAATCTGCAAGAGGGTTATAAGTGTTTGGATAAATACCTTGTATTTATGTCCAAGGGCAAGTTTTATATTGTGAACACACCAGGGGTGGGCTGCTGGGGGTTCACAGAGGTTCGGGAGAACCTCTAGCTAAGATTCTGTGCAGTTTGGAGAACCCCCAAATCCCACTCCTGGCTGGTCCCGCCCACCCCGCCCCACCCTTCCCAAGAGTCCCCACATGGTCTGTTTTGGATGCAGGTAAGTGCAGGGCATGCGAGAAGGCTCGGAGAGGACGAAAAACTGGTCTACCGGAAATTCAGGACAGAGGGCTACTGGAGCCCAGCCGTTTTTGTCCTCCCAGAGGCTCAAGAAAAGCCTCCAGAGCCTGGGGAGGACAAAAACACCCCCGCACCATGTTGCAGGAGGCCGACTATGCCATACCCACCATGGCCATGCCCACCCAGCAACCAGGCAGAGAACTCCTTGCTAAAATTTTTGAAGCCCACCCCTGGAACACACAGAGAATTGTGTAAGCTATTTGAAGATATGGAGGTGCAACATGTGTGTGTGTGTGAGTGTGTGTGTGTGTGTGTTGTACCCATCTCAGCACAATTTTGCACTACATATCAGCAGGCAAATAGGCTTCACTCAAGGCAGAGGCATACTCAGGAATCCTTCTGAATAGGTTACTTACTTCCTCATCCCATTAAAACTTCATAAAACTTCACCATCGGTACTGTGAGTGGGAGGGGCAGATATCGCGGGAGCAGGGGGCCATATCATGTTAAGGGAGCATGCACCCACTGTCTTCGTGCGGTAGCATGCTCCGGCCCCCAAGGCTCCACTCGTTTTCCAGGTTGCACAGACCCTCAGAGCCCGGGCCTTCGACTGATGTTGTGCAACGCCAGGTCTGCAGTAAATAAAGCCCCTCTCATTCATGATCTTGTTCAGGAGGGGGGGAGTGGACCTGGCGGGCATTACGGAGACCTGGTTGGGCCTGGAGGGAGGGGTCCCTCTGGTAGAAATGTGCCCAGCAGGCTTCCACACATTCCATCAGCTGAGGTCATGGGAGGGGAGGGGTAGTAGCGGTTATTATTAAACAAGGTCTGAGACCAACGGAGGCCAATGTTCCTCAGACAGCCGGCTGTGAATCCCTCCTTGTGAAATGGGGCCATGGGGTTCAGATGGGTTTGCTGATCACGTACCTGGCTCCCTGCCATGTGGCAACAGCCCTGCCCGAGCTGCTCAATGTCATTGCCGCAGTGGCGGTTGACACCCCCAGGCATGGGGGATTTCAACCTGCTGTCCATGGGTGAGACGTCTGAGGTGGCTCGGGAATTCATGGCTTCCATGACAGCTATGGACCTGAACCAGTTAATTCATGGCTACCCACACGGGGGGAAACATGCTAGATCTGATTTTTGTCTCTGGACAGTAGTTGAGTGATCTTGAGATAGGGGATATAGTTACCAAGCCCTTGTCATGGTCAGATCACTCTCTCCTTCATCTTGACCTTTGAACCGCTGCACCCCGCCGCAGGGAGGTGGAGCCGGTAAGATGGTTCCGCCCCAGGTGCCTGATGGAACCTAATAGGTTCCAGATGGAGCTTGGGTCATTTCCTGAGGCTCAGGCACATGCCTCAACTGGAGACATAGTGGCTGCCTGGGATAGGGCGGCCGCCAGAGCTCTGGATCGGGTCATGCCTTTGCGGCCTCTGACCCGGCGCCAATCGCAATTGGCTCCTTGGTTCTCCGAGGAGCTGAGGGAGTTGAAGCGCCAGAAAAGATGCCTAGAGAGTAGTTGGAGGGCCAGTCTTTCTGAATCTAGTGTCTGAACCGGACACTAGTAAGATCCCATATTAGGAATTACTTAGTGGCGATAAAAGCAGTGAAATGTAGTTATTTTGCTGCTCTTATTGCATCATCAGATAATTGTCCGGCCGCCCTCTTTAGGGTGACCCACTCCCTGCTCCACCAGGAAGCGCGGGAGGACCCCTTGGAGGGTAGAGCCGAGGATTTTGTTCAGTATCTGCATGACAAAATCACTCAGATTCGGACTCTGGATTCTGACTGGGTAGTCTCAGGGGGAGGGACTGGGGCAGGTCTTGAGAATGTTATCTGGGATGAGTTTGATCCTGTGACCCCTGAGGACATGGACAGGATTCTGGGCAGACTGAATGTGACCACTTGTTTATTGGACCCATGTCCTTCCTGGTTAGTGCTGGCTTCCCGGGAGGTGACACGAGGCTGGCTCCAGGGGATTACAAATGCTTCATTGGATGAGGGTGACTTTCCCGCTGCCTTGAAAGAGGCGGTGGTGAGGCCTCTCCTCAAGAAGCCTTCCCTGGACCCGGCAATGTTGGTAAATTATCGTCTGGTCTCCACCCTTCGCTTTGTGGTGAAGGTTGTTGAGAGTGTGGTTGCGCAACAGTTCCCCCAGCACCTGGATGAAATGACGTATCTGGATCCGTTCTAGTTCAGGCCCAGGTACAGCATGGAAATGGCATTGGTGTTGGTTGATGATCTCTGGAGAGCTCGGGACAGGGGGTGCTCCTCTGTCCTGGTCCTTTTAGATCTCTCAGCGGCTTTTGATATCATCGACCATGGTATCATGCTGCACCGGTTGGAAGAGTTGGGGGTGAGAGGCACTGTGTTGCAGTGGTTCTCCTCCTTTCTCTCTGACCGGTCGCAGTCTGTGTTGACAGGGGGGCAGAGGTCGACCCCGAGGCCCCTCATATGCGGGGTGCCACAAGGGTCAGTCCTCTCGCTCCTCCTGTTCAATATTTATGTGAAGCCACTGGGCGAGATCATTCATGGTTTTGGGGTGATTTACCACCAGTACGCTGATGACACCCAGCTGTACATCTCCACCCCAGACCACCCCAATGATGCCCTTGAAGTGATGTCCCGGTGCCTGGAGGCCATGCGGATCTGGATGGGGAGGAATAGGCTCAGGCTCAACCCATCCAAGACCGAGTGACTGTGGTTTCCGACGTCCCGATATAGTCAGTTGGTGCCATCACTGACTATTGGGGGCAAATCATTGGCCCCCACGGAGAGGGTGCGCAACTTGGGCGTCCTCCTAGATTCATGGCTGTCTTTAGAAGAGCACTTGATGGCCGTGACCTGGAGGATTTTTCATCAGGTTCGCCTGATTCGCCAGCTGAGTCCCTTTCTAGATCGGGACTCCCTACGCACAGTCACTCATGCCCTCGTCACCTCTCGTCTGGACTATTGTAACGCTCTCTACATGGGGCTCCCCTTGAGGAGCACTCAGAGGCCAAACAATGTCAACTGGTGGCCCCAGGGGGAGAGCCTTCTCTGTGGGGGCACCTACGATCTGGAATGAGCTCCCCCCGGAGATACGGACGATCCTGGATCTGCGCACCTTCCGTCACGCACTTAAGATTTTTTTATTTCATCAAGGTGGCCTGGCCTAAATCTCTTCCCCTGCTAAATGTAAATTTTAATCTGTTTTTAAATTATTGGGGTATTTTAAATTTGTCTCAGCCAAATTATTTAATTCGCTTTTATTCTATTTTAATTTTTTGTACTTATGTGTTTTATTCTGTGGCTGTTCACCACCCTGAGTCCTTCGGGAGTAGAGCAGTATATAAATCCAATAAAAACAAAAACAAACAAAACATAAAACATGACTCAAGATGCTTGTCCCAAAAAAAGGATTCATTTTGGTTTCAACCATTCATAGTTACGTGTTAGACATCTCCAACTAGGTTTCTGTGGCTTCCTGAAAACATCTCATGACTGCAGTTCTGACAACCTCCAAGCATAAGGTAAAGATAGGAGTTTATCCAAGACATTTGGAGAGTATTATGTTGAATTCAATAAACAGCAGCTGTTGCTGTTAATTCCTTTTGTACAGAACAACAAAAGGGAAAGAAGCCTAACCTTTTTTGCATCAGGCCATTCTACGTTGTAATCATATCCCAAGCATTTTGATTAATGTATGCTCAGGTCAGATAGTTTCTTAATTGTTTTATGCTTTGGGGGATCGCATGTGTCAGGGTAACAGATCGAATTGTCTGTAAGCTCTTCTGCTCTCACTTGGTAATAAATACAAGCAGCTTTGGAATTCGTATAGTGATGCCACAAACATTTGGTGTTCAAAGTTTCTAGTTTTTGTTTGGCATGAAATGTTTTGTTATAAATAGCGAAGGATGGAAGAACCAGCCATTTGCAGTCTCATAATTTCTCTTTAAAAACCTTTTCATCCCAATTATGAAGAAATCACCTTGTGTAGCAATAGCACTTAGACTTATGTACCGCTTCACAGTCCTCTCTAAACAATTTACAGAGTCAGCATATTGTCCCCAACAATCTGGGTTCTCATTTACCGACCACAGAAGGTTGGACAGTTGAGTCAATATTGCAGCTGGTCAGGATCAAACTGCTGGCAGCCGGCAGAGTCAGCCTGCAATACTGCATTCTAACCACTGCGCCCCCACAGCTCTGTCATGTACAGTACCAATCAATGATATACGTATATATATCACCTCCCATATTGTCGCCTCCCGTATTGACTACTGCAATGCCCTCTACATGGGGCTGCCCTTGAAGACCACTTGGAGGCTTCAGCTGGTGCAGAATGCAGCCGCGCGGGTTGTGATGGGAGTATCTCAACACTCCCATGTCACACCTCTCCTACACGACTTGCATTGGTTGTCGGTTGCCCTCCGAGTGAGATTCAAGGTACTGGTGATTACCTATAAGGCCCTATATGGCTTAGGCCCAGGATATTTGGGGGGCCATCTGCAGCCAGCAACAGCTGCCCATCGCCCGGTGCGTTCCCACAGAGAGGGCCTCCTCAGGGTGCCGTCGGCCAGACAGTGTCGGCTGGCGACCCCCAGGGGGAGAGCTGTCTCTGTGGGCGCACCTACCCTTTGGAATCAACTGCCCCTGGAGCTCTGGGTGGCCCCTGACCTCCGCTCTTTCCATCGCGACCTGAAAATGTGGCTGTTTGGCTGGCCTGGACTGATGGGGTTTTAATTTTTAATTTGTTAGTCTTAATTGCACTTTTAACTGTTAAATTATGAGATTTGGATTTAATTTCTTTTTAACTTTTCATTAGATGTTTTTTACTGTTGTGAGCCGCCCTGAGTCTGGCTGGAGATAGGGCGGTATATAAATCTCAATAAATAAATAAATAAATAAATAAATGAATGAATGAATAAATAAATAAATAAATATCAGCATGGAAAAGATCAAGATGTCATTCCCCATTCCTTATTAGTTGGAAATGAAGACTTTGTAAAAAAAATAAAATAAGACAAAGGAGTAGAGATTCAGCTTTTACAAAACTCAGATACTGAAGTTTATAAGGAACATTTTCATTGGTTTGGGACTGAGCCGATAGATCTGAATCTACTCTGTGAAATTGTGGGCCCCTGGAAAATTCTGAACTGACTTTTCCTCACCGTTACTCAGCATTTTGTCAAGAAGCTTCGTTATTATTAAACCTTTCTAAGCTGCATTAGCTTTTTGAACAGATTTAGTTCATAGGAAAGGCTAATGAGCTAATCTCTTACTCTTCTGCTTCAAACCTCAACAATCAGTACCACTGTATTCAGAAAGGGGTTCCTTCTTTCCTTATGAGCCTCCTTTTCTTTTTGCATAAAACCTCATTTAGTGTATCAGGCTCCCAACATTAGAAAATTATTTCTCAAAATTTACCAATTTCACTTCCAGATAATGGTTAACAGGCCTTCCTTTTAAAAAAAAGAAAGAAAGAAAAAAGAAAAAGATAATAAGATTTTAACTATGCTGCTCTATGATCGTAATAAAGGTTTGACTGAATAATATTTTAAAGGGTTAACATACCGCAAAATTGACCGAACCTATTCATTTGATGGTTGGTGCTTTTTATATTCCCACAAATCTATAGCATGTCTGTAAATTTATATCCCATTCTGTTGAAAAACAAAGAAGTTACAGTCAATTATACTTCCCCCATTCGACCTAGACCAAGCAAAACTGAGCTGGGCATTGAATTAAACTGGATGATATATGAAGAAATCCAATTCGGGCTGCTAAAGTTACAAACTGTATCCACGAATGAAATCAGACAATTTTTACACATCTCAAGTAGTTTAACCCAGTATCAAAACTACATTTTGATTACAATTAGATCCAGAGTCAAATTTTAATCTCAGCACCAGTTTTTCTTCTTCAATGGAAGTCTGCAAACTCAGATGGTCACCTGTCAGAAATATTCTAGTGCAGAGGTCTTCAAACTTGGCTGCTTTAAGACTTGTGGACTTCAACTCCCAGAATTCTCCAGCCAGCATAGCATAGCTGGCTGGAGAATTCTGGGAGTTGAAATCCACAAGTCTTAAAGCAGCCAAGTTTGAAGACCTCTGTTCTAGTGAATCCTGCATTGAGTAGAGGATTGGACACACACACACACGCACACACAAACATATCTTTCTTTATAGAAGATGATAAAAGTTACCCTTTGTTTTCAGTTCCAACCACTTGGTGATCATCTGGGAGAAATTACTAGAATGAGACCTGTGGCGTTCAAAATATATAGATAGTCCTCGGCTTATGACCACAATTGAGCCCATCATTTCTGTTGTTAAGTGAGTTTTCCCCATTTTATGACCTTTCTTGCCTCAGTTGTTAAGTTAGTAACACTGCATCACTGCAGTTGTTAAGTTAGTAACATGGCTGTTAAGTGAATCTGGCTTCCCCATTGACTTCGCTTGTCAGAAGGTTACAAAAGGAGATCACGTGACTTCAGGATATGGCAACCATCATAATTATGAGTCAGTTGCCAAGCATCTGAAATATGAGCCGAGGTGGCGCAGTGGTTAGAGTGCAGTACTGCAGCTACTTCAGCTGACTGCTAGTTCAGCAGATCAGCGGATCAAATCTCACCGGCTCAAGGTTGACTCAGCCTTCCATCCTTCCGAGGTGGATAAAATGAGGACCCAGATTGTTGGGGGCAATATGCTATTTAGTATATTGTCTTTGGTGTAAGCCGCCCAGAGTCCTCGGAGAGTGGGCGGCATAGAAATATGACTAATAAAAATAATAAATAAATAAAATTTGGATCATGTGACTGTGGGGATGCTGCAACGGTTGTAAGTGTGAAAAACGGACGTAAGTCACTTTTTTCAGCGCCACTGTAACTTCAAATAGTTGCTAAATTAACTGTTATAACTTGAGGACTACCTATATATCAATAAATGTCTATCTATGTGGTTCACAATAGTTTCCCTTTCTTTTCCATGAAGATTTGTTTCATCTTAATGTTTCATCCATTAAGACAACAACAACCACCAAAAAAAACCCCCCAATCGTTCTACAATTCCTTCAGTTTTTTTTTTTTTAAAGGAGGAAAAAAGTTGGCTTTTCTCATCTCTAGGAAAGGAACATGCCTGATGGAAGCTCTGATTTGTATTTTATTTTAGGGCAGATCTGCTAAGCGTTGCTAAGAGATCATAGTTCTGAGTTTCCTCTTTCTCCTAGAAGAAACTTCTTGCACTTATACATATAAATACTCAGCCTTAGTTACATTGCTGGGTTCACTTGACAGCTCGTTTGTCATATTCCTTCCAAAATTCTGGCTCTGCAGCTTTGGATAAGTGGAAAAGACCTTGGATTAAAAATATGTAGCATTTCTGTTTGCCCCCACAGCCCCACCCCCTACGTTATCTTTTGCCTTTTCTAAAACAAAGCAGTTGCATTCAAAGCATTGCTTTCCATTACATTCATGAAAGTTAATCTCCAGTTGTGGTTTAAATATAATATTGTCTTACTTGAAGAGGAAAAAAAAAATGTTTCCCAAGGTTGGAGAGTTTGAAACTTCTGGCATTTCTCTTCCCTTGCTTTAAGAGATTGTAGATTTCAGCTCCCATTTAAAAGAAATGTAAAGTTTAAGAAAGAAACTGCACATTAGATCAAGAAATCTGCATTTCTAATCCTGTATTTCTGAAGAGGATGCCAGGCACGCAAATGCGCATGTTAAAAATAGGCAGAGAGGTTAAGGCTGATTTCACTCAGTTGTTTATTTTTAACCTCTTTCCATTTCCACATTGGCTACATAATTGTTTTTAAAAGACTTCTGCAGGGAAATGTACATGCCTCTCTCCCAAGATCCATCTCTTTTTGTGTGCATTTCTCTGTGCAATTTCCCCTAATATGTATTTTTGTGTTTTCTTTCTCATAAATACATATTTATGTGTCATTTTTGAGTTGCAAATTACACTGCAACATTCAGAACAATGTGAACACTGATGCATAATTACAGTCTTTAAATAAATTAAGGACTGCCATGCAAAATGTGGCACAGACTTATTTTAGAAGGCAGGACAAAAAAGCAAGATACATGCATTGCAGTTGGCAGGCAGTTTTTTTTCCTCCTTTCCCTATGGATGCAATTGCAAGATCAATGCAGTGACTCAACATGTAATCTCTGCTGGCCAGTGAGAGAAGCAAATTCTCCTGTTTCATTGTGGTGTGTGTGTTAGGATTCTATATGGTATATATAATGTTAGAACCAGTTGTCCAGGCAATATATATATACTGTAACTTTAAACTGTAAATGTTACCTTCTTGCTGAGTCATGCTGTAATTGGATAATGACTAGTTGGGAATATATTTAAACAAAGTATTGTAACCTGGTCAATTGCTGCTGCTGCTATGAACTGCTGCTGCTATGAACTGCTGCTGCTATTGTGACTGAACTGCTATGAGCTGCTAATGTGAAGGAGTTGCTATCTGTTGATGGATCTGCTACCATCGTGGTTTGTTAACCAGAGTGAGTTGTTTGGACTGATTTACTGGACTGATTTATTGATGAAGACTTGGGATTTGTTTATGACTACGCTACTGCTTTTTCCTATGATAAAGTACACTTTTGCTAAACCAGTTTGCTTATTCATTGCTCTCAACGTTTCCTTGTGCAGTTACTCTGCTGGTTGGTAAAACAACATCAATATCCTTAACATGGGTTATGGGCCCAGAGCCAACCATAACTAACAAGGATTGTTAAAAGCTAAACTGAGAGTTAATATGAATGGTACAAACTGTGTTTGTGATAAACAATCCAAGTGAAGATGGCTCTAGAACAGGCAGCAAATTTTTCCATGATAACCCGGCTGGATGGAACAAACTATGTATCCTGGTCTACAAAATGTAGTCTACTTCTGCGTAGAGAAGGACTTTGTGACATAGTTAATAATCCACCGGATGTAACAGCATGGAATCCTGATGATGAAGAAGATGCAAAGAAGATAACCAAGTTTAACAGAGACAATGAACGAGCTCTTTGCATTATTGGACTAACACTGGGTGACCAGCAGCTTGTCCATATTCGTGGCGAAGAGTCTGCTGCTAGGTGTTGGACCAAGTTGAAGAGACTATATGTTCGAGACACTGTGGGTGCTCATATTTATCTCACACGAAGATTGTTTAAACAACATCTTCTTAAGGGTGGAGATATGATGGCTCATTTGGAATCCATGACCAGAATTTTCCAGGAGCTACATGAAAAGGAACTGATTTTCTCTGAACTACAACAAGTTTATATAATTCTTTCTTCATTAGACGATAGTTATGATGACTATGTTTCTTCATTAGAGGTTTTGTCCAGAGATGACCTGACATTGGCTGGCATAACCGGTAGGTTATTGGAAGAATCCAAAAGAAGACAAGAAAGGGATCAGTTGAGAGTGCAACAACCAAAAGAAGAAAAAATGTACTCAACTGCCTATGTTGTAAAACGTTGTTTTGCTTGTGGGGCTAAAGGGCATATAGCTAAGTATTGTAAAAATAAGAAAATGCTTGCTAGGGACAATATTAGACCCAAGAAGGGTTGTAATTTAACTATATCAAATTCAACTACTGATGTTAACCAGGATTGCTGGGTTGTTGACAGTGGTGCTTCTCAATCTATTTCTAGAAACAGAAAATTTTTTGTTAAAATAGAGAAGAGTAACCAGCATGTAAAACTAGCAAATGGTTGGAAAGTTAAGGCAGCAGGAGAGGGTGTTGCTCGTTGGTCATTTAGCAATGATCCATTGCCTATGTTATATATTCCTGGGTTAAAATTTAATTTATTATCTGTTAAATCATTACTGAAATTTGGGTTTACAGTAACATTCAAAAATGATAAGTGTTTTATTGAGAAAGATGGCAAAGTTGTTACTGCAAGTTTAGAAAATGATTTATTTGTTTTACGAGATAACCCAGTATTGATGGCTAAGTCTAAGTCTGTTTATAATAATGTTAAACCACACGATGAATGTATTCATCTGTTACACCGGAGGCTTGGGCATTTAAACTTCAGAACGTTAAAACAAACAGTACAATTATCTGAAGGAATAAAACTACAAGCATGTAGTAAATATCTAAATTGCAATGCCTGTAGTCAACAGAAGAGTAGGATAACACCAGCAAACCGTGTTAATGGTTTTAAAACTACAAACCCATTAGAAGTAGTTTTTATAGACTTAATTGGACCCAAGAAACCTAGCATTGGCGGTGCCTGCTATATTCTAAGCATGGTTGACCATTATTCAAGGTACGGGTTCTGTTATCTTATGAAAACAAAAAGTGAAACATTCCAGCATCTTACCAACTGGATACGTTTTGTGGAAAGGAAACAGAAATTCAAGGTTAAATGCTTAGTTACTGATAATGGTACGGAATTTACCAACCAAAAGTTGGAAAAGTTTTTGCAGGATGCAGGGATCCAGCATAAGCGGTCTGCTCCGTACAGACCACAGCATAATTCGTATATCGAACGAAGAGGTCAAACATTACAGGCCATGATTAGAACTATGTTAGCAGATTCTGGTTTGCCTAATAATTTATGGGGTGAAGCTGCCATGTGTGCTAACCATGTGTTAAACAACGTGGTTCATTCCTCTACAGGTGAAATTCCATTCACCTTATGGCATGGGAGGAAACCTAATCTTAGTTATTTACACACATTTGGAGCCCCAGCTTGGGTACATATTCCATCTAGTTTAAGGAAAAAGGATCAACAAAGAGCCAGAAAAATGTTTTTTCCCTCCTTGCCATTCCCAATTAAGAGGTTGGAATTAGTGTCATTCATTGCGCGAACTGGTGATTTTGTCTGATCTCAAAAAACAAACCCCAGGGTTGGTTAAAATAGGTAATCCTTTTTCCGACCCCCCCCCCCCGCATGAATATTTTAGTTTCTTCAAAGATTAAAATACAAAATGTCAAAATATTTTGGGGGGAAAAACAAAAGAAAAAAAAACACACAACAAAAAAAGAAATTAACCAAAAAAGTGTCTTAAATAACCCTGTGAACCAGAGGTGGGTTTCAGCAGGTTCTGACCAGTTCTGGAGAACCGGTAGCAGAAATTTTGAGTAGTTCAGAGAACCGGTAGTAAAAATTCTGACTGGCTCCACCCCATTACTGGTTGCTACCACTTCTTCCCGGTTCTTGCGAACTAGTAGTGGAAATTTTGAGTAGTTCGGACAACCGGTAAATACCACCTCTGCCGGGCCCCATCCCTAATCTATTCGCTGCCTCCTGAGTCCCAGCTGATCGGCTAGAAGGAAAAAAACTGATTAAACTCTTGCCGCAGTATTTCAAAGGGCCGCCCTACAGCTGATCAGCAGTAAAAGGCAGTGTTGTGGTAGACCAGTGCACTCCAAAAACAAATAGCTAGACTGGAACGCTCCCAAAACAAATGGGTAGACTGATACAGCTCTGTAAGCAGGTAAAAGCCTGGTAGACCAGTACCTCTGCTAAATCCTAAGGAATTGTCACATGACCATCGAACCACACCCACAAAATAAGCCACACCCACAGAACCGGTAATAAAAATTTTTTAGAAACCATCCCTGCTCCATCCCCATCTATTGTCTGCCTCCCAAGTCCCAGCTGATCGGGATGAAATGGGGATTTTGCAGTAACCTTCCCCTGGAGTGGGGACAGAATGGAGATTTTACAGTATCCTTCCCCTGCCATGCCCACCAAGCCACACCCACAGAACCGATAGTAAAAATTTTTGAAATCCACTACTGCTGTGAACTCTCAAGGTTCCTCTTTCCACTAGTATTCAAGATGGATAGTAATTAATATTTATTTGCATATATATGTTGTATATATATGTAGGTATATGCATATGTATGCATATAATATATCTATATGTGTGTCATGTGTGTGTAGACTTTTGAGAGCAGGCAACAGAATTTCATTTTTAGCTTGTAGAGTTGTGGAATGAATACATCTGATTGAGCTCAAAATTTTGATTGCTAAGTGAGATATCTGTTAAGTGAGTTTTGCCTCATTTTGTGACTTTTCTTGCCACAGCTGTTAAGTGAATTTCTGCCGTCATTAAATGAGTAACACACTTTCCCCATTGACTTTGCTTGTCAGAAGGTCACAAAAGGTGGTCACATGACCCCGGGACACTGCAACTGGTCATAAATATAAGTCAGTTGCCAAGTCAGTCTGAATTTTGATCACATGAATATGAGGATGCCGCAACAGTCATAAGTGTGAAAAATGGTCGTAAGTCCCTTTTTTTCAGTGCCGTTGTAACTTTGAATGGTCATTAAATGAACTGCTGTAAATCGAGAATTACCTGTACTTTGCTTTTGGTGTTGTATTGCCTCTTGAAGGAGCTGTTTCTAGATACATGGTATGTATTTTCGTGTGAGAGAAAAAGCGAGACGAAACACCGTTTCTAAGCACACCTCTCAGAACCAGCATGGATTGATTCATCGGCATTGAATTCAGTAGCTGTTGTTTAAAATGATTCTTGCGTACTTCATAATATGCCTGTAGATCTGTATGGTTATTGGTCCTAAGTACAAGTGGTAAAGCTGTTCTTATCTGTTCGTAAAAAGAGGATTATATATTTTTTTGTCTAAAGGAGAGATTACCTTTAGAGCTCCCTCTGCTGGATTAAGATTGGTAGGGGACTTGTTTTAAATGAGTGGGATAAAGTCTGAAGACGTCCTATCGCCGGATCAATCAGCTCCCTAAGACTAGCTATTGGGTTAAAAAAAAACAGGCTACCTAAAATGCCTTCTTTCAATCTTGTGGTGAGATTTGACACAATATAATACTACAGAATTGCTGCAACATTTGACAATCATGCTTAAATGGCTGCCCCTGTCACAAGCACACGCCATTCACACTACATAAATTGGGGCAGGTAACAGTTGTTGTCTGCTATGTAGTATATTTCTACAGCCGCTCGTGTTGCAGTTGTTGGTAAAACTTTAGAGCTGAGGCTTATTTTAGAGGCTGCACTTTGGAAATCAAAACAAGAGATAGATCACAACTGGATTTATATAAGCAGCAACCATTCAAAGGGGCTTACTCTGTGTTTTGAATTTATGTATGTCTGTGCATCCCTCATATAATACTGACAGCTTCACTTTAGGTAGAGAGGATTTAGCGGTTATTGAGACAGATTGAAACAGAACATGCAAAACAATATTATAGCAACAATTCCTAAAAATAAAAATAAACATTTGATGTTGCAACGTTATTTAAAAACAAGAAGCATGGCGATTATGGAGCAGCTTTCTTTTTAGATGGCTGGTTATCTATTGTATGGTGCCAATTACAGAGGGCTCCAATCCAGTTTGATTGTGTGGTTCATTAAACACAGTGAAATTGATCTCCTGGGTGACTCAAAATATGCCTCCCAGGCATATAACCAGAGCTTAGGAGAAGACAACATAACTATGTTGAAGATCTGATTTTGACTAGTACTAGGCATAGAAATTCTTCCCCCCTACTGATTCACATATTTTTGGATGACAGGCAATCCTTTTGAATTTCTTTCAAAGAAGAGAATTTTGGTGAAATTCTTACAGGTTGAGTTTCGGTCCCTCTATAGCAGGGGTGCCAAACTCAAGGCCCGTGGGCTAGATCCAGCCCATGATGTGGTTGGGTCCGGCCCGCGGGGCCATTCCCACGGGCCGAGGATCCTTCGCATCCTCTTCCAATGCGAAGAGGAAAGATCAGGCCAGCGTAGCTTTGGCCCGGTCTACCCAGTGCGAAGAGGAAACATGCCAGCAGTTTGGGGAGTGGTGTCAAGATGGCAACACCTACCCAGTTGGCCACACCCACTCCGCCCCCTGAGGTCAACCACAGCCATGATGCAGCCCTCAATGAAATTGAGTTTAACACCCCTGCTCTATAGTTAAGGAAAGGCCAAGGGCAGTGGTGGGTTGCTCCCGGTTCTGTCCGGTTCTTTAGAACCGATAGTAAAAGCGGTGGGAGGCTCCGCTCACCCGCCCGGATTTATTTATTTATTTTATTTATTATTTATTATTTGTATTTCTATGCCGCCCACTCTCCGAGGACTCTGGGTGGCTTACAACAAAGACAGTATACTAAATAGCATATTGCCCCCAACAATCTGGGTCCTCATTTTACCCACCTCGGAAGGATGGAAGACTGAGTCAACCTTGAGCCGGTGAGATTTGATCTGGGGATCTGCTGAACTAGCAGTCAGCTGAAGTAGCTGCACTACTGCACTCTAACCACTGTGCCACCTCGGCTCTTAATTGACGATCTGCACATGTGCAGAAGCTTCTGTGCAAGCGCAGAAGCGCGCGTGCACACTCCCATTGCAAACCAGTAGTAAAGGTAAGTAGAACCCACCCACCCCTGGCTATGTGTGAATGGCCTGTTCTTCATGCAACCATCTCCTACAATCTAGCTGGCCTCTTGTGCTTTTGCAATAAGGATGGTTCTTCTACTGGATGTTTTCACCAGCAGTGCTATTATTCCTGGTTCATCAAAATCCTGCTCTGGAGGAATTACTGGAAAACCTCTCCTGTGTTTGGAGAAGTTCAGGGAAATTGTCTCTTCAACTGATCTGCTTGGAAATGTGATGGATAATTTTGTGTCCAGCCCTAGTTCTTACCTCTCTGTCCCAATTTCATGTGATTTTAGAAAAAGGATTCAGTACATTATGGCTGTGTCCACTTCACATCAACAAGCTATCAGTCCCATTCCCACAGGTTCTTTTATCTTAATAGTTTGAAATGTGGTTAGTAGAGCAAACCAATGTAATGTTTGGGAAAAGCAAATCTGGGGCCTAAATTCCAATGCCTTCTCAATCATAGACCTTATGAGTAATCTTGTTCCAGGAACAATCTCAGTAACAAAGAGTTGCTGTTATGAGTGCTATTCAGAATTTAGTAGTGTAAGAATAAGAATTAAATGAAATTATTTTTAGTATTGTCCATATAGAAAGAATGAGGGGGAAAAACATGTGCGCTAACTTTAATCCCACAGTAATAAATTTTGCCTCATAGAAATTCATCATTAAACCTTCCTGTTGTGAAACTGTTTGGAAAATGTATTAAGCTTAAATGTTAACACTGCTGCTAGAAAGAGCACTATTAGGATTAAATTACAGCAGCATCTTGCAGCAATATCTTTTTATTCTCACTTCCAGTGCGTTGTGGAGTTGACCAGCTCAGGCAGAATGCTCTTCTCACAGTGCAAATTTAAGGTAATTTAGGCCTATGAAAATCAATGCAATGGGACTGAGTGGGCATGGATAGGATTGCATTCTTAGAGCTCCATCTGCACACTTCCTGATAGGAATTTCAGATCACTGTCAGTGCCACATGCACTAACAGAAGTGCATTTAAACTCTATTTAAACTCTTCTATTGTTTATTTATTTATTTATTTTTATTTGTCGAGAACGCATTCGATAATATATATAAGTATAAGCATGAATTGAATATATAAAATGAATACAATTAAAGGGAACATTAGGACAGGGACAGTAGGCACGCTGGTGCTCTTATGCACACCTCTTACAGACCTCTTAGGAATGGGGTGAGGTCAACAATTGCCAGTCTAAGATTAAAATTTTGGGGGTTTTGGGATGAAGCCACAGAGCCAGGCAGTGCATTCCAGGCATTGACCGCTCTGTTGCTGAAGTCATATTTTCTGCAATCGAGTTTGGAGCGGTTCATTTTAAGTTTGTATCTATCGTGTGCTCGTGTATTGTTGTAGTTGAAGCTGAAGTAGCCATTGACAGGTTGGACATTGTAACAGATGATTTTATGAGTTATGCTTAGGTCATATTGAAGGCGGCGTAGTTCTAAATTTTCTAAGCCCAAAATTTCAAGTCTGGTGGCATAAGGTATTTTGTTGCGAGTGCAGGAGTGGAGGACTCTTCTTGTGAAATATTTCTGGACACGTTCAATTGTATTAATGTCCGATATGCAGTGCAGGTTCCAGACGGATGAGCTGTATTTGAGAATTGGTCTAGCAAATGTTTTGTATGCTCTGGTTAGTAGTGTAATATTACCAGAGAAGAAGCTACGCAAGATTAGGTTTACAACCCTTAATTCCTTTTTGGCGATGTTGTTACAGTGGGCTTTGGCACTTAGATCATTTGATATGAGTACTCCAAGGTCCTTGACAGAGTGAAGGTCATCTATAAGGTCGTGATCACTCAGCTTGTAATTTGTGTTCTGATTCCTTTTGCCAATATGTAAGACAGAGCATTTGTTGGTTGAGATTTGGAGTTGCCAATTTTTTGACCATTCTGACACAAAGTCAAAGTCTTTTTGAAGGGTAGCAGCATTGTTGGTGGTGTTAAATAGTTTTACATCATTGGTGAAGAGAACACAGTTACTTATCATATGATCACAAAGGTCATTTATAGCATGAAGAGTGTTGGTCCAAGAACGCTGCCTTGAGGGACACCGCTATTAACAGGTGCAGGATTTGATAGGGTGCTCCCTATTTTGACCACTTGTTGTCTGTTTGACAGGAACGCAGTTATCCAATTATGGAAGGGTCCGGAGATGCTGTATGATTTTAGTTTTAGACGTAGTTTGTCATGTACCACTGAATCAAAGGCTTTACAGAAGTCTATGTAAATTGCATCTATTGCTTTGCCCTGATCAAGATTTATAGTCCATATGTTTTTGCAGTGTGGAAGTTGGAGATTACAGGATAATTTTTTTCTGAAACCTTCTAATAAAATTGTTTATTAGAGAGTAGGTTGTTTGTTTCTAGGTGGAGGGTAATGGATTGGTTGATGATTGATTCCATGACTTTGCAGGTGACACAGCATAAAGGATTGATCTGTAATTTTCGACTAGGTTGAGGTCTTCCTTTTTGAAAATAGGGATGACCGTGGCTAATGACCATAGCGAGCTGATCCTGAAAGATTTTTCAAAGATTATGCTTAGGGGTTCTGCTATAGCAGTGGAAAGCTTTTTTAAGAAGTATGCACATAGTCCATCAGGTCCAATAGATAGATAGATAGAGATGGTTTTAGTCTACGTAGTGAAACTACGTAGGTGAAACAGTTGTACAGAACTGCTTTTGGATATGCACAATGTACACATTTTTTAACGTATGAAATTCCTGATCATCATCATCATTTAATAACCCCATAATCCATTGCAGAGTGGAGTCTGGGCAACTGAATAAAGCTAGCAGAGCATTTTAATGGCCAGATGCCCTTCCTGTCGCCAATGTGGAGCTTTGTTCAGCAGATATATTTTAATTGTGCCCAGAGAGAGAAATATCTGCCTCTACCTAGGATCGAACTCACAGCCTCCTGATTGTGAGATGAGAGCTCCACCTCTAGGCCACTGCACCACTCTTATGGGTGTGGTGAAATTCCTAATAATGTATGCTTTTTACATATGCCTATACATACATAAAATCCCTGATTCATGTCTGTCTGTCCGTCCGTCCATCCATCCATCCATCCATCCATCCATCCATCTTTGAGTACAATTTCCCAAGTAACTAATTAAATATGATCACTGCACCAGCCAGGGCTTTGGTGCAACTGATCTCCAAGATCCCTTTAAAACCCTGTTTTTTTATAATATTTTTATAATACTTAACATTTACAGCTACAAAGATAAAAAGTAAATACAAACCAGAAAAATATAAAAGAGTAAAAAAAAGTGCAAAGAAAAGAAATGTAAAAAAAATATAGTGAAGAAGAAAAGAGATACATAAAGAAACGATTTTCCTCTTTATCCCAAATATAAACACTTTTAGTAACTTATCTTTTCTGACATTACAAGAAAATATCTCTTCTTCCCATATCTCATTTTTTATCTATAAAGAAATTCTTAAAGTCTCATAGTTCAGCTTTAGTCAGCAAAAGTTCATTAAGAGTTACCAGAGATAACATACAGTATATATTTTGACCTTAATCAAATAAATCAACTTTATATTTTTCCCTAGGCTTGTGACCAACTTTCAAAACCCCATCTTATCATATTTTCAATATCATAATTATCATAATCAAATAGCGTTTACCCTAATGCTTTCATAATTTTTTATAGAATTCTAAAGAACCCACAGGAAGGATTCTTGTAATTAATTTCAAGATCTTATTTCACATCTATCTGGCCCCTTAGTCCATTTATAACTTTCCAAAATCAATGTTTTAATCACCTTTTTGCTATTTCATCCAAAAGTAGAGTTTTTAAGTCCTTGAAACTTGCATAAAAGGTCTTTCAACAAAGAAATAGTGACTCATCCACTATATAATGAACTTGTCATTCTGAAGGTTCCTAATATATGTATAAAAACTATTAATAAGCAATTTCCAGAAATGATTAAGACAGGAAGTATGCAAACCCAGTGTCCTTTTAAAGTTGCCAACCACAGCTTGGTTAAGAATTAAAATCCCTCAGCTCTCAGAGCTCTAAATCTGTCAGTAACCACTGTCTTCTCAAAGAGATCACTGGATTATGGTCTCATGGGAGACTACTGTCTGGAGCGTGTGTGGGTAATCCCAAACCCTCTACTTTTCTGAAAAACCTGGTCTATTTACTCCTGATTCTGTCATAGTTGTCTTCAGTTCACCATTGCTTCCCTAGAAGTCTGCAGCCTCTGTATTCTATGAGTCTATGACAAATATAAACCTTTGTATACCATTTTTTCTAACAAAGAATTGACTCTGGTAAACTATATGTTGCCATTATTGGCTTAGATGAATCAAGGGTTCTGGGGACAGATTTCCTTTATATCCATTGCTATCATGACAGCTATATTGCCTTCATCCGCTTTCATGTTGGAAGTGGTTCTGGATTAACAGGATTAGCTAATGACATCATTGTTACCCAGGGTATGTCTGATTGGGATGTCTCCTTTCATGTCAACTGAAGTGGTACCCATCTATCTACTCGTGGTCACCCACAAACTGCTGGGTCACTGGGAGCTAGAGTACATGAGCTAGAGCCTTGGTGGCACAGCAGACTGAAGTGCTGTTAACTAGCACCAGCTACCTGCAATTACTGCAAGTTCGAATCTCACCAGGCTCAAGGTTGACTCTGCCTTCCATCCTTTCGAGGTAGGTAAAATGAGGACCCGGATTGTGGGGACAATAAGCTGACTTTGTATAAAAAAGAACACTGCTTAGGTGGGGCCGAAAGCCCTACTAAGCAGGTATATGCAAAAGTATGAAGGCTATTGCTTAACGCATTGTAAGCCGCCCTGAATCTCCGGAAAAGGGCGGCATATAAATTGAACAAACAAACAAACAAACAAACAAACAAATAAATAAATAAATATTAGGAACTCAACCCATCATGTGGTAGCAACTGGGTCTCCAACCCGAGTCTGCTGATTGTCCCAACCACATGAGCCATTGCACTCACACTATATTGTCTTAACATCTTGCATTTCTCCTCTGCAAACGTAATAGGTCATATGAACAGTTCTATTATGAAAATATATTAAATTTGAGACTGGAAGTTTACTCCCTTAATCTAATCATCAGCATTACTCCAGTTTTTGTGGGGATGTCTGGTCAGGATTCCTTCACTTGAATCCTTTCCTGAATTATCCTATTTGCAGTGATATTGCCCATGTGGTTGCTCATCACTTTTGAATTCTGTGTGGATCTCCCGCAAGAATAAAAGAACAAAATAAAAGGAGTGGTTATTTTTTCTCTTCTCTTATCCATTTAGGAAGTTGATAAAAAGGTAACAAAAATTAGAGTTTGGTCAGAATGTTTAAGAACTAGCAATGGATCATTTGCTAATAAGGAGTTTTACAGGTGCCAAAGCTGTAATTCTAAATGGGTTGAGGGCTAAATGTAAGAATATGAGAAATATTCAATTAATAGAGTCCAAATGTTTTTTGGAGGGGCAGAGGGGGAAGAGAATTCTAAGGAATGAGGTGATTGGTAAGAAGGAAGCTGAAAGGGAACAGCAAAAAGGTCATATCTCTCCAGAACACTTGAGCGCTACTGAAAACTGCAATAACAGAGGTTTCACTAGATTGCATTCAGTAAGTCAAGAAAGGCGTAAAAAGTGGTCACAATGCACAGCTAACAGTATCCATCTATGACCGACTGGAGGATGGGAGGAAAATGGATGGGCTTTTTACAGGTAGAAAAACAATTTGTTTAGTGACCATTCAAAGTTACAACAGCACCGAAAAAAGTGACTTATGACCATTTTTTCACACTTACAACTGTTGTAGCATCCCCATGGTCATGTGATCTAAATTCAGATGCTTTGCAACTGACTCATATTTATGACAGTTGCAGTGTCCCGGGGTCATGTGATCACTTTTTTTAACCTTCTGACAAGCAGTCAATGGGGAAGCCAGATTCACTTAGCAGTTAAAAAAAAAAGTTGGCCATGCCCACCCAGTCACATTACCCCCCCAAGCCACGCCCACAGAACTGGTAGTAACAAATCTTACATTTCGCCCCTGCACGTTACTAACTTAACAACTACAGTGATTCACTTAACAAGTGTGACAGGAAAGATCACAAACTGGGACAAAACTTGCTTAAGAACTTTCTCACTTAGTAGCAGAAATTTTGGGCCGCAATTGCAGTTGTAAGTTGAGGACTATCTGTGTTTGATTCTGCTTAACTTTTATGTTTTTGTTTGTTCGTTCTTATTCTTAACATAGCAGCTTCTCTGCTTGTAATCCTGAGACTTTAGCCCCTACTACTGTGTAGAAAAACTGTGTGAACAATATTAAGAACTGTAGCAGTGCTTCTCCGCGTCACACTGTGGAGACGATGGTGTTTTGATTACCTAGGGATGCTCATACATATTTCAGATGTCAAGAATTAGCAAAATGTCTCACTGGCTTTTCAATGAGAGTACTACTATCTTTAGTAGGGAATTCACTGAAGCTCATTTTGAAGTCCGATTAAAAACTATTGTCGAAGTTCTTTCAGGGATATAGATTTTATAATTGTTGTTTTGAAATATTTATTTATGCGCAAAAAGTAGTAATGATACTTATTGTACAATTTTGTTATGTGAGCATAAGTATGCATATTACAGCATTGTGAGCATTCACAGTAATATTATCTCACCAATGTGCTGACCCAACATGACTGAGCTGGGGTATAGGATAAAGTAGAAGAGAAAGTTTATAAAGAGAATGGGCTATTGAGACCCATTAGCAAAGAAAGAACAGAGTTAAGATGTATCGCGCTGAATCAGTCAATCTCAAGAAAGATTTTCCTGGACTTAGGAGGACTCTCTTGACATCAGAAGAGGAATTTTCCCCCCACTATAATTCTCAACTAGAGCAAGTTGGTTTTGCTACTGACATAGAAGCTATTAGACACACATGTGAGTCTTGATTTACTTAATCCTTAATTGATAAGAAACAATATGCTTAATAGGATCCTGAGTAGCGTAGCAGGCTAATGCCTCCTACTAAGGCAGCATTTAACATCCAACTGCCTGTAATTACTGCGAGTTCTAATCTCACCAGGCTCAAGGTTCACTCAGCCTTCCATCCTTTCTAAGGTGGGTAAAATGAGGACCCAGTTTGTGGGGGCAATAAACTGACTTTGTATAAATATACAAAAGTGTGAAGGCTATTGCTTAACGCATTGTAAGCCGTCCTGAGTCTCCGGAGAAGGGCGGCATATACATATAAATAAAATAAAAAATAAAATAAATAAATTGTCTTTCTAAAACTTTAACCACTCATACAAAGACAAATTGTTGGACATAATAACCAAACAAGGGGGGGGGGAATTCCCCCTCTCAGACTGCAATTGTCAAACTCTTTAGAGAACTCACCAGCCAACCAAGGCCCAAGGACACTGGTGTTCTGCCAGTTGCACACAAGCTATCATAACAACAAGGGGCATGAGAGTAGAAAGTAAAACATTGTGTAACTTACCATATATTCCTATTAATGTAGACAAAAGAGCTATTGGACCTTTTTTGGAGTGCTAGAAGCTTTGTGAGCAACAAACTAATGAGTAACACAGAGAAGAAAAGACTTATTAGCTTCCAACCTTTTATATATGCTTCTCAAGTGGAATAAATGGAGATGTGGGATAACTCATTATGCCCATAATTCTTTCTATAGTCACAGAAAGGGTTTTACTCAAAATTGTTAGTGAGATAAGACTCTGGAAAAATGAGGTTTGTGGACATGACCTCAATTCCTAAAAAAATATGTTTGGTCAAAGACTGTAGTAAAAACAAGATTCTTTTCATAGTCAAGAAAACTTAATAATACAAGACCTTCAGACTCAGAATAACAGAATAACAAAGTTTGAAGGGACCTTGGAGGTCTTCTAGTCCAACCTCCTGCTCAAGCGGGAAACCCTATCCCTGTGATGGCGAACCTATGGCACGCGTGCCACAGGTGGCACACGGAGCCGTATTGGTGGGCATGTGAGCGTTTCCCTAGCTTAGCTCCAGTGCGCATGCGTGCGCCGGCCAGCTGGTTTGCGGGCCTTCTGGAAGTCGGCAAACAGGCCATTTCTGGCCTCTTTGCCGGAGGGGGGTGGTTGGGGAAGGCTGTTTTTGCCCCTTCCAGGCTCTAAGAAAGCCTCTGAAGCCTGGGGAGGGCGAAAAACGGGCCTACCTGGTCCACCATGCCATTACGTGCCAAAAGCAGGTGGGGAGTGTGTGGGGGGGTCATGCGCGCATGCGTGGGGGGGAGCACGTTGAATTATGGGTATGGACACACATGTGTGTGAGCCCCCCGTTCACCCCCTGCTTTTGGCACATGATAGCAAAAAGGTTAGCCATCACTGCCCTATACCATTTCAAACAAATGGCTGTCCAATTTCTTCTTAAAAGTATTGGAACACCCCCAACTTCTAGAGGCAAGTTGTTCAACTGATTAATTGTTCTGACTGAAGGGAAATTTCTCCTTAGTTCTAGGTTGATTCGCCCCTTGATTACCTTCCATCCATTGCTTCTTGTCCTGTTTTCAGATACTTTGGAGAATAGGTGCCCCCTTCTTCTTTGTGACAGCCCCTTAGATATTGGAACACCACCATAATATCACCCCTAGTCCTTCTTTTCATTAAATTAGACATACCCAATTCCTGCAACCATTCTTCTATCCTCCGATTAGGTCTCCTAATCAACTTTGTTGTTCTTCTCTGCACTCTTTCTAAATCTCAACATCTTTTTTCATATAGTGGTTCTCTTCTCCAGTAATCCATTTATTGTACAGAGAGGAGGAGGGAGAATAGTAAGTGGAAAGACCAAAAGATTAAAAGAATCCCTCCACATTTCTTCAAGCCATGAGTATTTGCTTCTTCCAAAACTACTGTTCCTTAATCGCATGGGAGGAAGTGGAGGAGAAAGTGAAGTGTTATCGTTCTTCATAGTTTGTTCTTTGACAAGTCAGCCCTCCAAGCCTCAGTTTCTCTTTGCAAGGATATTCATTATTGTAAGAATAATAATGAGCCACTTTACCGAGCACCAGTGGGATTTCTGAGGAAATATTCTGTGATGTACTTGGAATACTTCCACTTGCGTGTTGTCCTGAACCCCTGGGAGGAAGGAGACAGAATCAAAAAGGAGAATCTCTCTATGCTCTAATAAGAATTGTACATATTATGCCATCTGTATGGAGGTTATCAGAGCTGTTGAAAGAAGCTCACTTTTCATCTTAAACAGCAGTAGCAGGAAGGAGGGAAGGAAGGAAGAGAATCCTGAGAGAGGTAATTCAATTATTGTTATTATTATTTTATTTTGTACCATTCTGTCAAGCCAGAATAGCATAAAGATACCTGTCCAGCCAAAATCATCATCATCATCATCATCATCATCATCATCTAAGAATTTGAAAAGGAAACTGCTCACAAAATGTTCTCAAATTTTGCCTCACTCAGAACACACAGCATACTATTCAAATCAATAGGCAAAGAGCAGAAATGAAATAAAGTGTTTTGCTTCAAATACTCTGCCAAGAAGACAATGTTTACTTCATAAAAATCGTAATATAAAATGTGGGAGGGATGAGCAAATGGGGTGGTGGTGGTGGAATAAGGAAGGTGAACTACCATTTGCTGAGCAATCAATGAATAATGCTCCTACTCTAGAAATACATTATTTAAACAGTAATATTTTTGGTTATTCAAAAAGCTGTCTAGTGGGTCAAATAAAAAGTGCTAAATTATTTAGCCTTTCAATGGTACATTATTCATTGAATATTGCTCAGTGAATTATTTTATCTAATATTCAGGGACAATGCAAGAAAGGTAGAATTGCTGTAATAGAAGACCAGAAAATGGCAGCTGTTTAGGACATTTTAAGTCAGTGTGAGTGTGCCTTTATCAACTTAGACTGAAAGGATGAAACAAATAGCTTTTGAGTGCCTCTTCCCCATAAAAACAGCTAATTGAACAGATGTAGAATACATTTCATCAACTCTGGATGAAATGACAAATTCCTACTACTTAAATCCAGAAACGGGTAAAATCTTACCCAAAGCTTATCTATGTCTTTAAAATTAGCTCTGAAGCATTCTACAAATGTTGGGATGCCAAAGAAAGAACGGGAAAAGAAATACTTTAGACATTTTTCAGGAAGGCAGACAATACCTGAGAATGGTGTGAGGACATATCTGGTCAATACTTGGGAATACAAATGAGTGATACTTTGTTTACAGAAAACATTGCTTTTAGGAGCCTACTGTTCCCTGTCCGTTGGCAAGTGCTAGATTGTCTTTATCTTAATGGTAATAAGTTTGAATACAGATAAGAGGCAAGCAACTCTGATTAGCAATGCAATGATGCAATCTGCCAAGGTTTGCTAAGTAATTTCTAAGTACTTGTATGGAGGGATATACAAATGGCCTCAGCTGGAGAAATAACTTCCTGTACAGTTATTTCTGATTAGAAAAACAGACCCACATCACTAAATTCCCACCAATCTACTGCAGCACTGGAGAGCTAGGGCAAAAATTAGATTTATTTCATTTCATTTTAATTCTAATTAATTAATCAAAATTAGGAAACCTCCTCCACCATAGAGACATTGAAGGATTCTGGTCCAATGGGAAGATGTGGTAGCTTATAGTCTAAACAGAAGAACTTTCTACTGTTACCAAAGTGTCTCAGTCTGGATAGAGTGTTCTTAAACCAGCTTAAAGTTAAGTCACCATCTGCCATGCCATCATTCCATATGTCTCTGCCAGAGAAGCTTTCGGACTAAAGACCAGGAGGATTGCCAAGTTAATGGCCATCACACTGTTTTAACAAATTTCTTGTAGTAAGAAAAATGGCAGAAAGAATATTGAGGGGAAAAAATCATGGGTGGTTCTTTCTAGTTACTTAAAAAAAATAATAATAAACAGGTATTTTTCCTTTTCTTTTTTTTACAGCCAGAAGTTTGTTCTATTCATTTATCTGCTTCTGAAGGCTATGAGTTGTTTTATATGTATATGTGGCAATGTCTTGGAAGAAGAGTGTACTGGATAATGCTAATTCTTCTTGTGGGTTACGAGGGTTGAGGCTAACTATATAAAATAAGTCTGTTAATCCTTCGGGAGTTCTCGTGTACTTGTGTTAAACTTCTGGGGAGTTTAGACATGCCAATGGAAGTATCGATTTTTTTTTAAATGCACAATTTTATTTCTGAAACTCTATGGAAATTAAGGACTGGCCTGGAATATGGAATATATCCCCTCCACAGAGCTGCAAGTAGTTTATAACATTATTAAGCAATAGTTTAAAATACTGTCCTAAAGCATATACATAGAAAGCCCAAGCACAAACACCAGGAGCAAAGATATTTAGAAGTTGATGTGGGTTTTTTTAAAAAAGTTTTTTTTAATTTTTTACACAAACACACACAAACATACAATGTATTTTTTCTGAAGTGTGTGTGTGTGTGTATGTGTGTCTATACAGCCATAGTTCAATGAAATCTCATTCACTAGTTTTTAGGCTTTATCAGACATCAAACCAGCATATATATATTTGCCATCATATTTATTCTCTCTATTTTTTTAAAGCCGATATTACCCTTCATCCTTATCTCTAATCTTAACCAAATTCAATTTTCCCTTTCATTCTATGTTATACCCCTCAAATTAAATCTCACCTAATGTAATTCATTGTCATTAATTTCAATATCCATCATCTTAATACAAAACAATTACTTATATAGTTTTACAATTATTCATTTCTTGTAGAAATAATAAACCCAATTGTTTTAAAGCATACATTTCCTTAAATCTTATTCCAAATAATACACTTCAACAGATGATGTGGGTTTTGTGAAGGGGTGAGGAGCAGACAAGTTGATGGAAGAGTCAGAAATCAAATGCAGGATACACCAAGAGTAGAAAACTTATTTATTAATATCCAAGCTTTTTATTTTTTTTTCTAAATAACTTAAGGCAGTGAATATACCTAACACTCTTTCCTCCTCTTATTTTCCCAACAACAACCCTGTGAGGTAGTCTGGGCTGAAAGAGAGAGACAGGACCAGAGTCACCCAGCTGGCTTTCATGTTGTAGGTACAGGGCTTTAGAAGGAGATGTGTCTCCCTTGAAATTTTTTCAGCCTATCAAATTATTAAAGTATCACGTCTAACCCCCCCAAAAAATGCCATGTGTATTCTGGAGTACAGCTTTATCTCCTATGAGCTTTCTCTTCCCAATAGGCAAATAAACAGCCTTTTATTTTACAGTAGTAGCTAATTCAGGTGTGAAATGCTACTGGTTCACATCGGTTCAGGCAAACTGGTAGTGATAAAAGTTACCGATTCGAGCGAACTGGTAGTAAAAAAAATGCTACAGGTTCGTACGAACCAGTATTTCTGACGATCAGCTGTGCCACGTGATTTATATTCGATAGAAAGCAGGAAATTCATGCCACATGAATCTAAATCGTGCGGCACAGCTGTTACCTCCCTCGCTGTTCTACTTACCTTCTTAAGCCTTATGGAAGGGGCCAATCATCTCCAGGCCTTACTCCTGAGTCGTCCCTTTTGTTTTAACTGTTCATGCCTTCTGGCAGCTCTGCGCATGTGCATACTAGGAACAGGCTCCTCCTGTTCCTCTGCCTCTATGCTGTCCGACTCTGGAGGCTCCGGAGTCCACACATCACTCCCAGATGGCCCTGGCCCCATCTCTGCCTCTGACACAGAGGCCTCATCGAAGCCTTCACCAGACTCTAGGACCGGCCCATGTTCCTCCCCAGCCTCCTCACTGTCCAACTTCCTCCTCAGGCTGCTGGTGGACCACAACAATCCTTTACCTTTGAAGTTTGCTTTACACCACACTTTGATGGTGTATCTAGAAATGCAGTTTCCGATCATGGATGATGGAAAATTTCTCACTATTAAACCGACCATCAATATCAGGAATTTCTCATTCTATTTCATCCACATGTTACGCTTTAACAAGTTAACAAAAAGGTTAAAAAAAAACCCTGAATGATTTTAAAGCCATAATAATTATGGCTTTAAAACTAATAGTAAGTCTGCAATTCTGAACAAAATAATTCCCCCATTGTTTGGCATACTTGGGTCATGGGCTCACGGAAGGAAATGTCAGTAATTACACTGGAGGATAATACAAGTTTTAAAGACCCCAAGAAAAGGATTTCAAAGAAATAGACATGCAAAGTTCTAGAGTTGGTTTCAGCTCTCCGTTTTTCTCAGCTCCCATTAAAATGGAAAAAACAAGTTATCAGCAAAAGCCTTTTGTGTGGCTATTTCCATATTAAAGTGAACCTTTTTTTTCGCCTGTGAAATATTTTGTTCCTGCTGTCGTCCATCTTGGATTTATCTGTTATTCAGCGTAACCTTCAATCAATTTATTCTTTGGAATAAGCTTGAAGTGTTTGTTCTATATTTTATATTGGTCTTCAGCTCCTGTCTCTTTCTGACAAATGACTTGTTAACATATTGTTTCTGAAGTGCAATTTGCATTTCTGTGAATCAGGGATTAGGCATTGTGTGTAGATTAGGAATAATTTATATCTAATTAATAATGGACAGCCTTTTCTCTCTTTCCCCACAGAGATTTTCTTTTGCATAATATGAGAAGATCTAACTGTTCCCGGATGATGGCAAGAAAGAGAGGGAGAAGAGAGACCGTGGACACATTTAATTGGTGGGAATTGATGTTTTAACTGCTTCATTGCCAAACAGTTAGCAAAACTAACAGTTTGGTTAGTTTCCTAACCAAATAATGCTGCAGAAATTAACATTATTCGTATACTATTCTCACATCAAATCAGTCATGGAAGCAGCTTCTCTTGATCTGGATGGATAGCTGTACAAATTAGGGTCCCTTGGAAAACTTGTATAAAATTACTATGTATGTATACTATAAATTACTATTATAGTAAGCCACGATGTTTAAAGTCTTTTATCATATTATTTTCCAGTATTTTCTGCAGCCTTGTGAATGTCCCATAACTCAATCAATTCCCAAAAGAAGGGAATAAAACAAAATTATGATATGAGTAACTGCAGTGATTTCAGAATGATAGAAATACATATAACAACCACACTGGCACTTGTTTCCCTCACCAACCTCAACAATAAAATTAATTCCAAAACACTACCAAGAGAAATTCACAAGAAACCCACAAACACTTTGAGAATAAGAATAAAAGCAAAACCCTTTTTCGCAGAGAAAACTGCAGAGCAGATTGTAGCATTAGAAATATCATTTTAAAAAGGTATATGTAAGAGTGAAACCACAGGAGTCTGATGCCAAAATGACAAACCTGTCCATTTGTTACTCGAATTGTGAAATTGCTAACAACAATGTAAAGGGTGGAGTTTGCATCATTGCATCTTGATGCACGTTTTGTACACTTGCCCCCTTTTTGCCAATGGCCATGCCTTAACTCTTACAATGCGGTAAAAACAATTCTCTATAACGAACACGTTTCTCCAATAAAAGAAAAAAGTGTGAGCTTAAATCTTTGTTATAGTAAACAACACAATGATTAGATTTAGTGGTGGGTCCACATAACACGCTAAACTCTAACCCAGGTTAACAACAACAGCGACACAATTATATATCATATTAGGCTTGAACATGATACATTAGTCAGGGTTCCCACAATAAATTACTCAATCCAATTTAGTCTAGTGTGGTTATCCATAGGCTATGGATCAGAATGCTGTTAGATAACAACTACAATCTGAAAGCAGGACTTCCTAACCTGCCTCAGCTATGATTCACCGTGTTACCTGGGTTCAATTTTTTTTCCCAAATCATTTTTTATTTTAAAACAAAAAGAAAAATAAAACATACAACCATCATTCATTCAATCAAGTACAGACAGTACATCGGTCGGTTTGCATCCCTAGTGCCCTCTCCTCTCTTCACGATATTACTACATATCCAAAATTTAATCTTACATAAAATATATCAGTTGTATCATCATTTAAGTATTTCAACATTTGCTTACATATCACCATTTTTTGTTATCTACCCAGTAGTAAAATAAATCCCATATCAAATAGCATTGTTTTTCTTCCTGTTCTCTTATTTCAAATGTCAGTTTACTCATTTTGGCACAGTCCAACATTTTCCTAATAATTTCTTCATCCGAAGGTATCATTTCCAATTTTTAGCAAATACAATTCTAGCTGCTGTTAGAAGATTCACAATTATTGAAGTATTAAATACTGCAGTTCTTTGTTATATATTTCTGGTAAAATCCCTAATAAAAATATCTCTGGTTTAAAATCTATGTGTCTCTTGATCATTTTTTTCCAACCACATGTGTATCTTAGTCCAATATCTCCTTGCTTCTAGACATGTCCACCACATATGGTAATAGGATCCTGGGGTCTGATGACATTTCCAACACTTCTCCGATTTGTTCTGGAACATTCTGGCGATTCTCGATGGGGATAGGTGCCACCTGTAAAACAGCTTATAATTTTTTTTTAAGTTTGCTGGAACAACTACTTAACTGTCAGCCATAGAAAAAGGTTGCTATAATGGCTACATAGTGATGTCATTTTAGTATTGGTCTCATTCTTAAAATTCCATGTGTTTTATTATTAATTGAAAACAGTGGTGAGATTCAAAAATGTTTACTACCGGTTCTGTGGGCGTGGCTTGGTGGGTGTGGTAGGGGAAGGATACTGAAAAATCTCCATTCCCTTCCCACTCCAGGGGAAGGTTTCTGCAAAATCCTCATTTCCTCCCGATCAGCTGGGATTCGGGAGGCAGAGAATAGATAGGGGCGGGGCCAGTCAGAGGTGGTATTGTCCAGTTCTCTGAACTATTCAAAATTTCCGCTACCGGTTCTCCAGAACTGGTCAGACCTGCTGAATATGACCTCTGATTGAAAACAAGAAAGAAGTAGGGAAGAAGACACCCTTTATCACCAAGCAAAGTGCAGAACTAATACTAATCAAGGAAAGATAACATTTTTTAAAAAATTTAAGAATAAAACAAAAATTGAGGAACGGCAAGCCAAATCGGGGGGGGGGGGGGTTGTCTCCTGTCAAGGGAATCAATTTGTTTTTTTTTTTTTTAATAAAAAGTTTTTATTGGTTAAGAATATACAATATTATAGTTTACAATATGTTGAATTTTCAATATCTTTATGAAAAGATATTTCAATTATTATTTTCTTTTTTTAAATTTCTCACACAACAGACATTATTATCTTAAATCAAAACAAACAACCAGGTTATATAAAAATTATATAAACAAAAAAAAAGGAGTGTTATACAAAATACAATAAAAGAAGAGAGAGAAAAGAAAAATGTCAATTAAAAAAACCTTAAACAATAGATTCCCCTCCTTTCTTCATTTCCTAGTTCTGGCTCTTAAAACCATGGTCTGGCTTCCCTCCCCCTCCCGGACCGCAACAGCTCCGTCCGCCTCTGCTCCTTGATCATCTGATACTTCCCCCTCTTCGGCTCCTGTATCTTCTCCACTTAGGAAGGATTTATGTTGGTCAAAAAAAGCCTTAGCTTCCGTTACATTATTAATTTTCTTCTTACTGTCCTCCCAAAAAATCATCAAGCCCTCCGGAATCAACCACCTAAAACCTACTCCCTTGAGGTACAGCTTATTTGATAAAAAATAATATTTTCTTCTTAATTCTTGTACCTGTCTGGGAATCTGCTTCAGGATGGTGATCTCCTTGCCCCTGTACACCAGCGCCCCCAGTCTTTGTTTTCTCAATATCTCATCTCTCAGTTCCCTTCTCACAAATTTAATATTAATCTCTCTTGGTAGATTATGTAAAATTGCAAATTGTGAGTTTACTCTGTACACCAAGTCCACATCCCTTCCAATAGACTCCAAATTTCTTTCTAAAAATTCACCCAACATTTTAACCATGACTTCTCTCAAATTTTCCTGGTCAAGTTGTTCCACGTTTTGGAACCTGAGAAAATAAGACATCTTATCCAATTGTAAGGTTAACATTGCATTTCCTCTCCCATCCTCCACCTTCTGGAGTGCCCGTACCTCCCCCTCCAGACCCCCCATCTTCTTCTTGTTTTGCTCTGCCAGCTGTTGAACATCATTTAAATCTTTTTTCATAAGTGTCATTTCAGATTTAATTTCAGATAATCCTTTTTGGACGTCATCTAACTTGTCCAACTTTTGGTCCAATATTGCCAGTCTTTCCAAAATTTTCCCCATGTCAGTTGCTGCTGATTTGTGGCCCTTAGCCATCTTAGATCAGTAGAAGATGAGAAATCAAAGGGCAAACCTCCAGAGAAGAAAGAGGGATTCGCAATCTAAGTAATTTTTCAACTGTCCACCAGTGGGCGCTCACAGGAGCAACGAGTCCGAAGTATAGAGTAGGTCAAACAGGAAGCCAGAGGAGAATGTTGTCTTCAATCATAAATAAAGAAGCAGGAAGTCAGATCGCCGCCATTGTCTGCCGGGGGGAGGGGCCACCAGACCTCTCCAAGAAGCTCTGCCACAGCCATCCTCCAAGGAAAAGTCAGAAAGAGAACTTCCCCCTAGTTCTCTGCCACGGCACCTTTCCAGCTACAAGGGGGGGGGAACTCCAACCCCCCCCTCTCGCCTCCAGGATGCCTGCTCCACTCTGCAATCAGTCAGTACAGTCCGTTGTGCTTTCTTAGGTAGCACCAGTCCCCTTAGGCGCTGTGGCGCCTCGGCGGCCTCGAAAAAAAGCCGCCGATCGCCTCCCGCCCCCTCTGGAGCCTCGGGCGCGCCAGCATCGGCCTCCCGGCCCCTGGAAGTGAGGCAGGGGACCCCTGGCGAGCCGCCCTCAAACGGCAAACGCCCCAATAATGGGGCGCTTGGCCCAAAGGGCCTCCAGATGGGGGGGATCAGACTCTGGGGCCAGAGCTAGCCCGATCAAAGTCTGTCGCCAGCGGAACCGGAAGCGGAAGTCCAAGGGAATCAATTTGGTAGTCTGGGGTAATCTGGGGTTTAACAGCAGCTTTCGCTCCCTATTATGGTCAACACACAGTGTGAATGCAGAGTGTAAGTAGTTTAGTTAAGTACACGTAGTCCTCAACTTATAACTGTTCATTTAGTGACCGTTCAAAGTTACAACGGTGCTGAAAAAAGTGCCTTATTCCGTTTTTCACACATATGACTATTGCAGCATCCACATGATCACATGATAGAAATTCAGATGCTTGGCAACTGACTCATATTTATGACAGCTGCAGTGTCCAGGGATTAGATGATCCCCCTTTTATGATCTTCTGACAAGCAAAGTCAATGGGGAAGCCAGATTCACTTAACATCCGTGTTACTAACTGAACAACTGCAGTGATTCACGTAACAATTGTGGCAAGGAAGGTCGTAACATGAGGCGAAACTCACTTAATAATTGTTTTGCTTAGCAACATAAACTTAATTGGGCTCTTAAGTCAAGGGCTACCTATATCAGGAATCTGAATCGCAGTTTAGTGAAACCAAAGAATAATTCCCATTTCACAGTCTTTGCACTATACAGCCGCATGACCTACGGCTGCGCCTTTGTTAAGGTTCACTCTCCGCTAAGTCAACGTGAGTTACGAAGATTAGATTGCAATCTTTGTCCACTTGCTTGGGAATAAGTCATGTCAAAGTCAGTGGGATTTATTGCAGAGGAATCGGGCACGGGATTGTGACTGAAGATGTGTGCAGGATTTTGAAGGCTTAACTCCCTCTTGACAAGTCCTTATACCACTTAATACAGTTCATGAGGGTAATGCAGAGTGAATATTGAAAGGGTATGAAGGGAAAAGACTTCACTGCAAGCAGAAGGAGCAGGTCTCTGAAGAAAGCATGACCTTGCAATTACACTGAAATGCTTTGGTGATCTTCCTTCACCCGCCTGACTTGAAATAAAAGATAGCTCTACTAATGTCTAATGTGAATTTTGTTGCTTAGTCTGCAGACGCATATTTGTGCTGAAATGTTTAGAGTTAAATCTGCATGTTATCCTATAAGGCACATTTTTGTTTACATTTTATCCTAAGCAACATGTTTCAATCATGGTGGAGCGTTGAAAAAACTGCACAATTTTTAGAACAGTTGGTTTTGTAAAATTTAAGTGATGGATGATGTATGCCCATAATGGCGAACCTATGGCATGGGTACCACAGGTGGCACGCAGAGCCATATTGGTGGGCACGCGAGCTCAGCTCCGGCACGCATGCGTGCACCAGCCAGCTGATTTTCGGGCCTTCTGGGCCCACCAGAAGTCAGGAAAGACACTGTTTCCGGCCTCCGGAGGGCCTCTGGGGGTAGTGGGGAAGGCTGTTTTTGTCCTCCCCAGGCTCCTAGAAAGGCTCTGGAGCCTGGGGAGAGCAAAAAAAGGGCCTACCGGGCCCACCGTGCCATCACGTGCCAAAAGCGGGGGGAGGGGTGAGCAGGGGGGGGCGGGGCGCATAGAATTATGGATGTGGGCATGTGTGCGTGTGACCCCACCGCGCTCCCCCCACTTTTGGCATGCGATGGCAAAAAGGTTAGCCATCACTGATGTATGCCATGCCATATAAATCATTTAAAAATGTGGACTCAACAAAATTCTTAGATTTCTATGGACATGAATAACGGTATTAAAAAAAAACCCTATCAAAATGCAATTCGCTTAAGAGGCAGAAAAACATGATGATTCTATTTCAGTTTCTCCCCTAACCATGAACTCCATAACTAGTCTTCTACAAATTGTTCTTATTACCCTAATATCCATCAGCACAACAGAGATACATTTTACCCTGACCTACCTACCTTACAGTCTTGTAAGGATTATATACCATTTTAAGAACGTTAGTAATTTCTGAACTACATTACATGAGAAATAAGTCAAATCTCAGAGAGTAAAGTAAGTCAAATCTCAGAGAGACATTGCTATGTCTTACCAACAATTTGCTTTTGTTTTTAATCAAACCCATTGGGAGTGGACTATTATTCAGCCAGCAATGGAGCATAATACATGAATTATACTATTCATTATATTTCTATCCCATCTTTTTTATGAACTGGCCTATATAGGGTCCCCACTAATGTTATTCTCACAAGAATAGCCATGTCGGGAAGCTGGATTGTAAGAGAATGACTGGCCCAAAGTTATCTTATAGGTAGTCCCTGACTTACAACCACAATTGAGCTCAAAATTTCTGTTGGTAAGCAAGGTAATTGTTAAGTGAGCTTTATCCTATTTTAGGACTTTTTTTGCAACAGTTGTTAAGCAAATCATAGAAATTGTTAAGTGAATCTGGCTTTCTCCAGATGACTTTGCTTGTTGGAGGCCAGATGGGAAGGTTACAACTGGTGATCATATGACCCCAGGAGAGTGCACCTGTCATAAATGCATGCCAGTTGCCAAGTGTTCTGCCCCAGCTACAGACCCAAAGAACACAGCACACACAAAGTCTGTACCAAACTTAAATTTACTAAAATAACTTAGTCTCTTCCAAACAAAGACTGTTAATAAACTTTCCTAACAGCCTACAAGAAACCAAAGATAAAGTAACCACAATCTTACTAAGGTTGGCAGAAAGCCCAGAGGCAATTTTGCAGAGAATCCAGACGCGAAGGAGAATGAACTAAAGTTGTTCCCTACAACTTGCTTCAGTCGGCATTCCTCCTTAAATAGGCTAAGGGAGTGGCCAATTAGCACCAAGCCTTACTCTCAAGGAGACCTCCTCCTGAGGAGCCACTCCTGCCTTTTGGCAGCTCTGCGCACCCATGCATCTTTGTCCTCTTCACTTAAAGGAGCTTCTGGAGGTTCTGAAGGCCCTAACTGAATCCCTGCCTCTGACACCACATCTTCTCCAGCCTCCTCATTGTCTGACTCGGGTGCCAGCTGCACCGGCTGCTGCTGCAACACCACACCAGCCTCTTCGCTGTCAGAATCAGTTACAATCCGCACAGGCCGCTGATGGGCCACAACACCAAGTTCCTAAATTTCGATCATGTGATCATGGGGATGCTGCAACGGAAATCAGTCATAAGTCCCTTTTTTAAGTGCTATTTTAGTGACTTCAAACAGTCACTAAATGAATGATTGTAAGTCAAGGAGTTTACATGATCAAGGATGAAATTGTATCTGGCTCTCTCTGGTCCACCTGCATCACCTATTACATTACCCAGTTCCCATATATGATGCTATCAGATACTGTTTAAATATCAGCTGGAACTGTATCTGACATTCAGAAGCCCTGAATCTTCAAAGGCATAAATTAAACAAGTATATTGTATTCTCTTAATTTCTTTCTGGAATATAAATTGTGCTGAAGTCCATGTAGATTTGCAGCTATTTTTCTCAGAACCCAAGTTTATAAGGAAATGAAAATGAAAGAAAGAAAAAGATTTGTCCATCCATGTCGCTTAAGAAGATTCTTAGTAAAAGCACTGATGAGGGAATTTCAGTTTTGCTCACTTTCTCGGTTTTCTAAATTTAGCTTTTGTTAAATGGTTCTGGGACCTTTAAGCTTACATTTCTCGCAAAATAAAGTCTTTTTGTATGAAGTACACACTTTTCCCCCAAGGATTCCTGCATATAATTTGATTTTATGCACTCTTGTCCCAAATAACTTAGGGCATTTATTCAGTATTATAAGCAATGTATACATATTATAAAATAAAAATAAATTAGATGGGAACATTACTTTTTTAAATTTTAATTTAGACTTTGGTTTGTACAATAGACTCTCAAAGTACTTATGATGTCTAGAAATATGTACCATATTTCCCCGAAAATAGGACATGTCCCGAAAATAAGGCCAAGCCTGATTTTTGGGGTGGGTGTAAATATATGCCCTCCCTTGAAAATAAGCCCTCCAGCAAACATGGCTGTTTTTGCCATGGATTGCGGCCACTTCTGCACCAGGAGGCCAAGTGATGTGCCCCATGTGCCTCATGGCGGCCTTCCGAAGAGTACTGTAGCAGCAGCTATCCACAATTATTTTACCCTTATTTCGTTCCGACCGTACTGGGGCACGTGGGTTGGGACGAAATAAGGGTTAACAATTTGTGGATAGCTGCTGCTATGATACCCTTTGGAAGGCTGGCGTGAGGCGCAAGTCTCCTGCTGCAGAAGTGGCTGCGCCCAAGAAGAGCTTTTGGGAGAGAAGGCAAAGGGGAAAGCGATTGCTTGCAAACTCTCGCCCTGATCCCACCTCTCCACCAGGCAACTCCTGGCAGCCCCAGATGCCCAAAGCTCGTGCCTGCCTGGTTCCCTTTTCCACAGGGCCTGGCTCTTTATTGAGGGGGATGGGGGAGAAGCAAAATGCATGGAGTGAGACAGGGCTCACTCTTCTTGCTGTCTCTTCTCCCCGTCTCTCCGGGCATGGCAGGGCTTCCTGCCACTGCCCAAATTGGATGCAATTTGGGGGTGGCAAATGGGGAGGGGTGGGGCTGGGGAGACGTGAGATGTGTCTAACCTGCCTTGTAGCTCTGTTGCCTGTCTCGCTGTTGTCTGCAGGCAAACACGTTGTAGGGTAAAAAAACCTCACAAGTTCAATCAAACTTCTTGAACTCGCAAGAAGTTTGGTTTTACCCTACAACGTGTTTGCCTGCAGACAATGGTGAGATATGTGACAGAGCTGCAAGGCAGCTAAGATGCACGTCTCCCCACCAGGGAGATGTGGTGTTTTCTATCAAGCATTAGGTTGACTCAACAGATTCTCCCAACCAGCTTTAAAGGGCTCAATTACATTCTTCACTACTTCAGAGACCCTTGAGCCAATCTTGAGTGGTGCTTTCTACCTGGATGATCCCTTAATTTGCTAACTAGGCCAAGACAAAAAGATAACATGTTGTTTGTAATGAACAATCTTTCTTAGTTGCCAATTGCTTAATGGGCACAGGATATTGGGTAGGGCAATTATTTTATAGTACATCACCTGAAGTCACATTTGTGTGGTGTGTCCTTCCTATCTATCTATCTATCTATCTATCTATCTATCTACCTACCTACCTACCTACCTACCTATCTACCTACCTACCTACCTATTTTGTTTGTTGCCCATCTGGGCAGCTTACCACAAATATGATAAAACTTGATGCATAGTGTGAGTGAGTTTTATTTATGCTGTTCACCGCCCTGAGTCCCCCGGGAGTAGGGCGGTATATAAATCAAATAAACTTGAAACTTGAACTTGAGTGTCCATGGTGTCGGAGACCACCTTTTCTGTTATGAATTTGTTCTGGTATTAAGATCAGAAAGAGAGGCCCATCTGAAGATACCTTCTCTGCAAAACCCTAGTTACCTTGATACCTCTTTTTGATCGAGCTTTTAACTATGAATCGATTTATTTAATGTTTGTTTTATACTTTTCTGCATTATTGAATTTTTAAAATGTTGTTAACCACCTTATCTGCTTGTCTGAGCAGAAAGACTACCTATACATTGAATAAATAGATAAAAAAGACCCTATCCCAAAGTAAACAGAGAAAGGCTGTGATTCTTAAGAATAATTAGTAGTATGATTGACGTGGAAGTAAATTCGTTCCATGATGCCTTCCACTTGATTCTCTTAACCAACTTGCTGAGTTGCCCCCAAAACATTATGTGAGTTAGGGTTTGCAACCATTTTCACAGTACTATGCAAAATAGACATATGGACAGATACCACAGCCATGGTTTCATGTATGAATACGGGTAGTCCCTGACTTACCATAGTTCAGTTAGTGACTGTTCAAAGTTACAGTGGCACTGAAAAAAGTGGCTTATGTCTGTTTTTCACACTTACAACCATTACAGCATCCCCATGGTCATGTGATCAAAATCCAGATGCTTGTCAGCTGACTCATATTTACGATGGTTGCAGTGTCTCAGGGTCATGTGATCACCTTTTGTAACCTTCTGACAAGCAAAGTCAACGGGGAAGCCAGATTCATTTAACAAACATGTTATTAACTTAACAAGGACAGTAATTCACTTAACAACTATGGCAAGAAGGGTCGTAACATGGGGCAAAATTCACTTAACAGTTGTCTCACTTAGCAACAGAAAGTTTAGGCTCAATTATGGCTGTAAGTCGAGTAGTGTTATTGTGGACACAACCTGTAGTGTTATGATTTCTTCTGCTTTTGTTTTCAACAGTGGTATTAAGATAGAATATTAGTTTCTGTCAGGTGTGCCTCCTTTCACTACTCAAGAAAGAAAAACCCTGACTCCATTTTCATAGAGAAAGGTACTTTTACTGAGTATGAACTGAATGCAACCAAAGAAAAGCAAGGTCTGAAGCAATAGGTGCGAAAATCACATATAGAAAGCATCCTTAAAACCCTCCCCCCAATCATCCAATCAGGATTATCCAATCCACATCCCCCCCCCAGGGATCATGTGGGGTGCAGCTTCTGATGGCGCCATCCTCCTGGTATGCCATGATGGTTGACCTTGAGTGGTTATCAGTGCTCTTCCCAGCTGCAGAGAAAACTCTGAGGAAAACTTTCTCCCTTCTTCTCCAGCAGCTCACTTCCCTCTCCCAGACATTCAAATAGCTCCCCCCTCCCCCCATTACAATGGCAGTCAAGCAAGCAAGCAATAAAAAGGCGGAGGCTGACAGTTTCTGAATTTTTTCTTTTTTTAAAAAAAAAAGAAGTCTGATTTTAATGAGCAAAATATAGGAAGATATTGTGGGGGAACTTCCTGGCCTGACCCAAAAATATAAGAAGCCAGGAAGGTGTTGTGATCCTCCAGTGGCCTGCGGAGCTGGCAGTAGAGTTGGACAGTGAGGAGGCTGGGGAGGAACATGGGCCAGTCCTGAAGTCTGGGGAAGGCTCAGACGAGAGCACTGCATCAGAGGCAGAGAAAGAGCCATCTGGGAGGTACGTGCTGCCTCCGGAGCCTCCAGAGTCAGACCTCAGCGATGCAGAGGAACAAGGACAGCCTGTTCCCAGTGAGCACATGCGCAGAGCTGCCAGAAGGAAGAACAGTTAAAACAAAAGGGATGACTCAGGAGTAGGGCTTGGAGATGATTGGCCCCTCCCATAAGATTTAAAAGAGGAGCAAAAGCACATGGGCCTTTACAGGAAGCAACGTTGTTAATTCTGTGCAGTTTAAAGTCTGAAGCTCTGTTTGATTGTGGATTCCGTGTGGCTTTGCCAATTACATCTTTGGCTGCATGTCAAGGGAGATAAAAGTGGGTGATTATCAGCCTTATCCTGAAGGACTCTTTACAACTATTTGGGACTCAGGAAGCCTAGGTCAGAACAGAAGGCTGCGTAGCATTGGGAATATGTATAAGAAAGCATCTGCCAGATGCTTGCAAGAATAGAGCAATACAAAATAAGTAGTGAAATAGCCCAAGAATGGGGTAAAAAATATTGAAGGATGATTTTTGTAGAGGAGGCAGACAGCTCTGGGAAAATGGCATCAGTATGTATCCAGCCAAAGGATGTTTTCACTTCACATTCTTCCAGCCAATGTCTGTGTCCTCTATCCCTCAAAGTGTGAATGCTGAAATCCTTTTTTTTTTATTCTTTTACACCTTCAATTAAGAAGAAGATGGTGCTAAAAGCTAAATAAAGCATCTGGTGTATACACAAGAATAATTAACTGCATAATAGTTCTAATGCAAGCTACATTTCATTCAGCTTATAAAGCATTCTGAGATCCTTTGGTGAAAAGATTCTGTATAGCAAGTACAAATGTGATTATTATCAGCAATATCCTTCAAACCTTAATTAGATGATTGAAGGACAAGCCTTGTAAAAAGCAGAGGTAATGCCATTTAAGTGAAACTATTCTTAGCTGACTCTGTTTAATACTTCCACTTTTAAAACAAGTTAAATAAATTAACTGAACTATTTATATGAGCAATCAATCTCCTTTTATTTTTAGAAGTAAAATATTCTTCCAAGGGAAATGTTTGTCTTGTAAGAATTGGAAGCTGCCATTCAGAATTGCAATCTTTGGGAAGGTTAATGTTACTATTTATGAAAAAGAAGACTTGTTTTCTGACTACATTTTAGATCAGGGGTGTCAAACTCAAGGCCCGGGGGCTGGATCTCGCCTGCGGGGTGCTTAGATCTGGCCCACACGGTCGCCCTAGAAACAGCAAATGACTAGCCTCCGGTGCTTATGCCAGCGAAAATGGAGCCATGTTTGACCCTCCTGAGCTGTGTTTTCACTGGCAGTGGGTTGCAGGAGGCTGTCGTAGCCAAAAACGGAGCTTGGGAGCCCATTTTTGCTGGCAGAGTTCTCGGGCCACCACAGGTGCCCCCAACACAAGTGACATTGAGTGGGTCATGCCTATCCTGGCCATGCCCCGAGGTTAAACACAATCTGATGCGGCCCTCAATGAAATCGAGTGTGACACCCCTGTTTTAGATAGGCCTGCTGGTGAAGTTGATGAGAATGGTGACAGAGACCAGCAGGCTGTGCTTGTTTTTACCCCTTTCTCTGTTTCTAAGCATTGCAATGGATATTGTGGTGACATGATATCACTTCAGTGGGTGGGATTGAATTGTTATGGTTTCCCTTTTAGGGATATTTTTGGATTTGGAGGAATATTAAAACATCTTGTATATATCATATTTTTAAAAGGTAAAAGTTGTCATGTCATAAATTGGCATTTATTAATAAAAGTGAATGAATGAATGAATGAATGAATGAATGAATGAATGAATGAATGAACGAATGAGAGAACCAGTTTGGTCTAGTGCAAACCTATGGCACACATGCCACATCTGGCACACAGAGCCCTCTCTGTTGGCACACAAGCCGTCGTCCTAGCTCAGCTCCATCACGCATGCACGCACACCTCCCAATAGCCAGCTGATTTTTGGGTCTCTGCCGTGCATGCATGGGAGGGGGCGGGGGGAGTGAGGGAGGGTTGCACACACATGTGCAGGGGGTGGGGGGAGCACGAGGGTCACACATGCATGCATGGGGGTGGGGGAGCGCTTGGGGGTTGCATGCACATGCACAGGGGGAGGGGCACACACGGGGGTTGCGTATGCATGTGGGGGGAGGGGGAGCATGGGGGGTTGCATGCGCATGTGCAGGGCACACGCAGGGGGTTGTGCGCGCATGGGCGGGGGCGGGATGTACGGGGGTTCACACACACATTGCATATAGGCAACGACAAAAAGATTAGCCATCACTAGTCTAGTGGTTAAAGCACCAGGCTAAAAACAGGGGGAATGTGAGTTCTAGTCCCGCCTTTCGCATGAAAGCCAGCTGGATGACTGAATTCCAGGAAGCTAGATTGCTGTGAGTATTTCTGTTTAGGGACCCAGTATTGTGTCGTCAATAAAATCAAGGCTGGATCTGTCATGAAGCAAAATAATTATTTCTCCCATCTGTTCCCAGCTTCTGCCTCTATCCCACAGTGCTATTGTGGCTATGAGGGAGAGTTAAAACCCTCCAAAACCCTTGTTTGGTTTCATTGTTAAGCGGTTGAGTTGATTGTTTGATTTAAACAGTGAACATTCCCTGTTGAACAGTGAGTAAGAGTGGATGTGAAGAGGAGCCACCCAGCTTGGCTAGGCTAGTTGTGTTCAACAGTAGTGTGAAACCTGAAGGAATTGTTGTCTTTTTTTAAGCATGTCCTCGGTCTCGGGAAAAAAAAAAGAGAAAAAAGGGAGTACAGCTGAAGAGAAATGAGAGGATGGAGCAGTGGGAAGAGAAAAACCTGTGCGTCCAAGAAGAAATTATAGTCCAGAGAAAGTAAAGCAGTTTTCTTACTGAGGAAGGATTGAAAAGGGAACAAGAAAAGCCCACTACTGAATCCAGGTTGCAAAAGGAGGGAAATATTCTTCACCCGGGGTGAAATGTAAAATGTGTTACTACCAGTTACTACCAGTTCTTGGTGGGGGTGGGGGTAATGTGACTGGGTGGGCGTGGCCAACTTTTTTTTTTTTTACTTTCAAAGCATTTTTTCTAATGCTTTGAAAAGCCTCTGGTGATCAGGCAACTCAGCTGGGATTGTCAGAGAGGTATTTTTAAAAAATGCTTTGAAAAGCCTCTCTGATGATCAGGCAACTCAGCTGGGATCGTCAGAGACTTTTCAAAGCATTTTTTAACCACCTCTTTGGCCAAGAGGTTGCAGAAAAAAATGCTTTGAAAAGTGTCTGAGGATCCCAGTTGAGCTGCGCGATCATCAGAGGCTTTTTTTTTTTTACTTTTAAAAGCATTTTTTGGTCAGAAGAAGTTGTAGAAAAAATGCTTTTAAAAGTAAAAAAAAAAGTCTCTGATGATCGTGCGACTCAGCTGAGCATGGTGGGGAGGGGAGCAGGGATTTTTGCTACCGGTTCTCCGAACCACCCGCCGCCATCGCTACTAGATCGGGCGATCCAGTCCGAAGCGGGAGCATTTCACCCCTGTCTTCACCGCTAGAAACAAGCAACAACTGGCTAGAAATCAGAGCCAGTTCTGCCTAGTGGTTAAAGCACCATCTAGAAACCGAGAAACTGTGAGTTCTAGTCCTACCTTAGGCATGAAAGCTGAATGAGTGACTTTGGGCCAGTCACTCTCTTCTCTCAGCCCAATTCACCTCATAGGTTGTTACTGAGGGGGAGAAAGGAGTTCTTAGGCATTTTCACTGCTTTGAGTTATTCATAAAAATAAGAAAGGCAGGATAAGAAATCTAAGTAAAAAATGTCAGGTATGAAATTCGGGGCAGTTCTAGGGAACAAACATAATACTATAATTTAAAAAAATCTACCCTGGGCCACCAATTGCCTATCTATGCTACACAGAGACAAAGAGGAGGAGGAGGAATTCACTAACACTGGGATAATCACCCTCTCAATTATTTATTTGTTGAAATTAAGAGCATGTGAACTTCCTATTGACTAGGAAATAAGTCTCCCTTAATGGCCTACTTTCTGAATAGTCCTGAATAGAACTGGATTAGGTTTAACAGTGCCTTTCACGGTTATGGACTGATTAGTTCATACATCTTTTAGTCATTATTTTTCAGGAACTTGACCCACCAAAGAGTCAGAAAGTGCATTTAGGCTAGATGGCTGTTTTTCCTGCTCCATTGTTTGAAAGACGAGTTTCTCTGAGAGCAGAGCAGATAAGTAAATTCAAACTCTTTTTGGTTCCCAGCAGCTGCTCCCTTGGGCCTCATAGTCCTTTTCTGTGAAGACTTATACAGCTACTCTCCATTTCAATCTCTCCATGGAATATAAAAACCTATACTTGTAAAATCAAAGGTTTTCAGCCCAGGAAATATACTTAGCTGTTAAATAGATTTTTCTCTCATTTAAAGGAATATCAACAAGGAAAGCATGTGTACAAAAAGCCTATCTGTAAGACGGTGAGCAAAGGGGCCTTTTGAATAGCATTGTGCCTCAGAGAAGAGTTCCAAAAAATCCATTAAACTCCCCAGGACAAATGTCTTTTTAAAAGGCTAGACAACAATAGCCTCCTGATGAGATTAACACCCTTTTCCAACTCTTTCAAGGATTGCTATCAGGGAAGGGATTCCCCACCTCCCACCCTTTTCTAATCGAAGAATGTGACTTCAAAATCAGGCCATAACTTAAATTGTCAGCTGCACTTTGTTACACTGTCAATTGTTGTTCATAAGCTATGTAAATAAATCTCAGTATTGGAAGCTACAAAACAGGCATCAGACACAATATATTGTGCTAAGATGCAGTGATTTTTTACCCCTGAACACCAATCCTGACATTAACCCTTCAGGCAACCAGACCACAATTCCCAATTAGGAAAGTGCAATTGGATCTAGCTGGATGATTCTGGAGCAGATTGAGGTGATTCGCAACGGATTTTTATGTACTGCTCTTATTTGCTTTATCCTTTGGATCAAAACTCTGCCTGAAATTTTGATCCTTGCTTTTTTTCCCCCTTTTAGAACTCAGCATAGGATTGAGAGAAAACTGAATGACTAATAGTTCTGCTCTCAGTACAGAATGACCTAAATAATCAGGCCAACCTTTGGTTTCCCCAGATAGATTATCAGTGGGTGAAAGAACTTGCACTTTGACCCATCTTTTATTTGGAACCATTGTGTGGTGATTTTTTTTTTGTGTGTGAACTGTTTCAGATGGCTAAGAGCATAGTCCAGGCAGATGTGCTTTCTTTCAGGTCATGAGCCTGCAGAAAAGCTGGCACACTTTGAGCTGCCCTCACTGACAATCCGTATTCTGTTTAAGCAATGAGGCTAGCAATTTCTGTTATCCTTAGATTTTACTTATTTATTAGATTTGGTAAGGTCGCCCAACTCCAAAAAGACTCTGGATGGCTTACAGCCTCTCCAATGCATATGTTAAAAACATAATTAAACGCTCCATGGCTGCCCAGACTAAAACAACACATGATGGGTTTCACAGATGGCCTAATCCCAGTCAAGAAAAGTAATTGGTGGATTTCCCAACTTTGTTTTTCAAACAAATGTCATCTTTCTGTGGGAGTAGAGTAGAGTAGAGTAGAGTAGAGTAGAGTAGAGTAGAGTAGAGTAGAATAGAATAGAATAGAATAGAATAGAATAGAATAGAATAGAATA
>WNWU01000034.1:9838503-9858773 GCA_012654045.1 Ptyas mucosa
TATTCTATTCTATTCTATTCTATTCTATTCTATTCTATTCTATTCTACTCTACTCTACTCTACTCTACTCTACTCTAAAAAATTCCTCCCTTCTGTACTTTGGGGAATGCCTCCTCCAAAAGGGCCAAGGAGTATACTCAGCTGACCCACCAAAATGTATTAGTGAGCAGCGGGATTCAAAAATTTTTACTACTGGTTCTGTGGCCGTGGCTTGGTGGGCATCGCATGGCTTCATGGGCGTGGCTTGGTGGGTGTGGCAGGGGAGGGATATTGTAAAATCTCCATTCCCACCCCACTCCAGGGGAAGGATACTGTAAAATCTCCATTTCCTCCCGATCAGCTGGGACTTGGGAGACAGAGAATAGATGGGGGTGGGGCCAGTCAGAGGTGATATTTACCGGTTCTCCAAATTATTCAAAATTTCCACTACCAGTTCTCCAGAAGTGGTCAGAACCTACTGAATATCACCTCTGGAGCAGCCATGGAGGTACTCTTGGCCTTCCTCCCCCTCTTCTCTGGACTTCTGGAAAATCTGGTCTTTCTCATGCCAATGAAGTATAGCGTGTACATAACATCATCCTACCATTCTCAAAGTAATCTAAAGCCTGTCTTCAATAATGATGGTTTGATTATTCTAGAAGATCCTGTAGGTCAATGTGTTTATCTACCAATTCTCAACATTCAAGAATGTATTTAAAAAAGCCACACCAGTCCTTCTTATTCCTTCTATGACCTTACTCCTGATATCTGTGATTTGTCATTGGTTGGTTTTTCGATCACTTTTTTCTTCTTTTTCCCCTCTCTCTTCACAGTATACTATCCCCTGCCTATATAGTGCATAAAAGCTGGTTTTTGAGGTCTTTTTTCCCCTACTGATTCCTTTAAATTCCTGATTTTCAAGGTTAAGAAGTGGGTGCCAGCTACCTTATCTTGCTTCTCCAACACAGAGATACACTTACTTAAACTTTAAGACAATGTATTCTACAGAGCATTCACCCTCTTTCCCAAAACCTAAACTGTACCTACTATCTAATTGGTATTACCCTTTAGGAGAAAGACTAAAGGAGCCAGGGGGAGTCAAATGGAGAACTAGTCTGGAATCCCTATTTGGCCACAGAAGGGCAAGATACAACCCCACCTTGAATGCCATTGTTGTTATCTAGTTTCATCCAGGTGCATAACATCTGGCTGAGAAGGTTTTGGTGTATAGGTGTAATGACACAGCTAATTGAACTCTTCACATGTGTGCCTGTCTATTTGTGCCTGACGTATCCAGGGTCATTGATTGCTATTCTCACAACATTATTTTAAATGTTGTTTTCCCAAGAAATGCTTTTACTTCACTGAATTCTAATCTCCTTTCAATTGCTACTTTCTATTGACTTTTACTTCCTCCTTTGATGCTTGATGTTACTTTTGAGGTTTATATTTGCTCTGGGATATGTAGAGTGTTTTTTTTTAAAGATCTTGTTAGCCTACTAGTTCCTGTAAGAAGATACACCCAACTATTGTTTAGACTGTATTTTTAAATGCCCTCTGGCAACAGACTTTGCTTGCTTATTCTTTAATTTCAATTTGAAAAAAAAATACTTCCCATTCTAAGCATTCTAAATTTAAGCAAACTGTAAATCTATCTAGAATTACAAAAATGGAAAGATTAGTGTTTGGATCATCATCACAATACAGAAATCCAAATTAAAACATCTCTGGCAGATGGTTATTTATCCTTTGCTTCAATACCTGAAGTGCAGTGCAAGACAGACTACCACCACAATCACTAGATGGCTGGGAAATTTTCTTAACCATCCTCATTACTTTTTATTCTGAAGGTATGGGGGAATGGCCTTGGGAGGCAGGAGGAAGATCTACAGTAGGGGTGTCAAACTCACAGCCCACAGACCGGATGCATCATGTGCTGGCCATGCCCACCCCTGGTTTAGCAAAGGAGGGAAAAGTCACGCTACATCACGTGACAACAACGTGACACTGCGAGTTTAACCCAGGGGAGAAATGCTCCCGGTTCGGACCGGATCGCCCAATTCTGTAGCGATGGCATGGGGTGGTTCAAAGAAGTAGTAGCAAAAATCCCTGCCCCCCCCCCCATTGCCCAGCTGACTCACGCGATCATCAGAGGCTTTTTTTTTTACTTTTAAAAGCATTTTTTCTACAACCTCTTTGGCCGAAAAAATGCTTTTAAAAGTAAAAAAAAAGCCTCTAATGATCACGTGGCTCAGCTGGGATCATCAGAGGCTTTTAAAGGCATTTTTTTTCTGCAACCTCTTAAGGTTGTAGAAAAAAATGCTTTTAAAAGTAAAAAAAAAAGTTGGCCACGCCCACCCAGTCACATTACCCTGCTACCACCAAGCCACGCCCACAGAACTGGTAGTAACAAACTTTACATTTCACCACTGGTCTAATCTCCCTGATCTACAACCTAAGCAATGGTCTAATAAAAGGCAGCTCAGGAAGAAAAGCATGGGAAGAATTTGAGAAGGGACCCTTGTATGTCTTCTGGACACTAAAAAGAGAGAAGGGGCGAAATATTTCCAATCCTGCAAAAACTTGTTTAAATGTAACTTTACAATAATCGTATTCTTAGTTGTGCTTCTTGTCTGGACTATCTGGAAGGCCTAACATTAACTGAATGTGCTACTGTTTGTCTGAATCCTCCTTAAAGTGAGTTACTCAGAACAGAACAGTGGGTTTGACCAATGCTGAGTAGAGTGGAACCATTACTCCCTGTGATTTAGAAATTATATTTCCAAAAGTATGTTTGTTGACTTTGTTGAAAGCATATGACTAATCCCAGTTCAAAGATCCTTTTTCATACCTACTGTTAGTAGATATTTTTCATATCTAGTACTACTACTACTATGTTGTATGTGAATTCATACAAGGTGAAACAGAAAGCCTATCTGTTAGTTGCTAGTTATAGGTACAAATGTTAGCCTTGGCAAAACATGGGAAAAGTAACAGCATGGCAATCATTAATCAAGAAACTAGCAACATTTAAAAGTATTCTTCCCCATATATTCAGTAAGTTTCTAATACAGAAATATTTAAGAGCAGTAAGAGCACCCTACTTTTATAAATTAAATAACAGAGCGTAAATAACAGGCTGAATCTAATTCTTCATTTTAGTATTGTATGGACAATTCTCTTAGATAATATGAAAAGGGACTTTATTCAAGCAGGATTCTTTTAAAAAGACATTTATCCTAGTTAATATAAGGGTTTTAAAAATTCTCCTTTGAAGTTATAACTTCTTTAATCTCACTTGTAAACTTTCTCTCTCCTCTTTTTCTTCTTTCTCACACACAGAAACTCACTATTCCTATGTTACTGAATACAGTGGGGAAATGTTCTGCAATGAGCTTGATAAATTTCAAATCCCATAAATCTTTGCCCTTGGACTTCAACACCTTCATTAACCTGCTATTATGATGTTCTAGGACAGGGGTGTCAAACTCACATCATCACGGTGGTGTCACATGGCATATTGGGACTTCCCCCACCCCCTTCACTAAACCGGACATGGGCGTGGCCAGTGCATGACAGAGTTTGACAGCCCTGTTTTAGGATGTTTTGCTGCCAGGAATTCCTCTATGTACAAGTGACGAATTCTATAACATAAATGCTACAACATGAACTGAACATATCATGAACTGCTGGGCCAGCCCAGAACTGTTGTCCAGCCCAGAACTGCTGTCCCATTGCAACTTCAGCTTCACTATGCCATTGGAAAGACTATTATTTGGTCTACTAAAACAGGTCTGTTTCTATCCCACAGGAAACCAAGTTGGAATTGGCAGCTCTAGGAAGCAGATCACCAGATCACCATGTTATAAGCCAGAAGCAATGGACATGCAATTTTACCATTTACATATAAACACATCCGCACAAATTTATTGAAATCTTTATAAAGGCCTAATTGCCTCAGAGCCATTGATTTGTCCACAGATTAAGACCTGCAAGCAAGATGTTTTTATAGATGCCACTGCTTTGAGAGACCTCTTTGTTGACAACCTAAATCTCTCCTCAAGTATGCTATTGATTTGATCTTCTTTCTCCACCCTGTAAACTTTAGAAGAACAATTAAGGCCTATTTTTCACAGCCGGCTGTTAAGTGTTAAAGAGTTTAGTAATATATAATATTTGCTATTTCAAGGCATTGTTGATTTGTTTTGTTCTATCATTTATTTTCTAAAAAAAAAGAAAAGAAAGAAACCCATCTGTTTGGTACGTTAGTACTTTTTATGTTGATAGATATTGTGAGCTAGTAATGAAAATTATAAATTATACCAATTTATCTCCAGCATATGGTTTTTAGGTCTCCTTGAGCACATCCAACAAAGGGGAGGCCATCACTGTTCTGGTTAATTGGTTCCGATGTTGAATTGTTCTTATTGTTAGTTTTTTTTCTCCCTTCCATTCAATCAGAAACTGCCTTCCTATAACTGAAATCCATTATTCCATGTCCAGAACTATAAGGTGATAGAAAACAGATCTTGACCTTCTTCAGTGTGAATATGTTATCCATATTGGAAGATGGAGGACACAGATTAATTTCACCATTACTCCATTCCATGGAGGAAGAGAATGGGGTCAGGGCAATGTTGCCAGGCCCCGTGTGGTTTAGTGTATGACCTCTGACCCACAACTAAATGTTCCCCACTTCTGATTTACAACACTTGATTCAGTTCAATGTTTTTGTGACAGCTTATCATAAACAGTGACTGACTGATTCAAGATTTGTTCAAAAGCTTTAGAGCAATGATTGAAGGGCTCTGTATATTTGCTGGCAACCTTTGTGCTACTCTGGATTTATCAGCTTTATCATATGTTATAATTTTACTTATGAGACTTTTTTTTTCCCCATGAAAATTCCATAGAATTGTTCTTACATAGAAAGGATGTCTTTGAAGGTAGTTCAAAGACCTAGTAAAGGTGATCTCCAATGTTCCTAATTGCCAGTTTTGATACTACTGTGTAATATGCTGATGACTGGAGTTCTTTGAAGCCTTTTCCTATCTGGAACATGAAAAACTCTCTAAAACTTTCACTAATTGAATTAGATGATATTCATCATATCAAAAAAAAAATCTGTTTGTTGAACTAAAGTGAAGGTGGCAGGAAATGTTAGCTTCTGGAAAGCAGAATCCCAACAGACACACATGCACACGCACACACACACAATTACAATCTTGGAGAAAATGTGGAGACACAAATTGCAAAATCTATTTGCTACTACTCCCAAAGATGCACTACAATTAAAACAGTAATGAAATCTGGTGGTGAAATGAATTTATTTTATTGTTACGAAGTAATAGAAAATACTGATATTACTGTTATCTTCTATAACACACCTCCGTATTTCTTTCTGATCTGGGGGGAAAATGTATGGGAAGAGTTCCTCCATGACCTCCTCCTTTGAGATTTCACTGAATCATGGGAACCCAGAGAAAGTGAAGAAGCTGGCAGTATTTCCCAACCTTAGCAATTTTAAGATCTATAGACTTCAACTCCCAGAATTCAATTCTGGGAATAGAAGTCCACAGATCTTAAAGTTTTCAAGGTTGAGAAACTCTGAGCTAAAGAGATGGAGGTAAAAAACAGCCGTATGTGATTCAGCTCTAATTCAAGTTGAGATGTCAGATTTAAAGAGGGCATGATTTTAGTTTAATTAATAGTTAAGGTTTGAGGGCAAAATGCTTTATCTGACCAGCTTTTAAAATGAGTTTCTTTTTTTACTTGCCTCTTTGCGGCTGTGGAGCTTGGCCAATGATTACTAATTGTCCCATGTCACTGCATATACTTTGTTGCAGGGGTGCTATTCAGAAGGTTCTGACAGGTTCTGGAGAACTGGTAGCGGAAATTTTGAGTAGTTTGGAGAACCAGCAAATACCACTTCTGGCTGGCCCCAGAGTGGGGTAGGAATGGAGATTTTGCAATATCCTTCCCCTGGAGTGGGGTGGGAATGGGGATTTTGCAGTATCCTACCCCTGCCATGCCCACCAAGCCATACCACACCACACCACACCACACCACGCCCACCAAGCCATGCCCACAGAACCGGTAGTAAAAAAAAATTGAATTCCACCACTGCTTTGTTGCCTCTGACTACTGGGTTTTCTGGAACCCAAGAGGTCTGGGATAAAGGGTTACCGTATTTGTCAGCATCTGGAAAGAGATCACTGGCATTGATGGGGACACCAGGCAGAGCAGACATTGGCAAAGCTTAGCCTCTTCTCAGCAGGGTTCAAAAGAATGCCACTGACTTGCCTTTGTGAGTCTTTGTTGCCTATAACTGCTGAATTTTTCTGGAATTCCAGGATGGTTGGTGTAAGCACACTTGAGCTCTCTTAGAAAGGATTCCCTTATCACTAACTAAACCTAATTGCATTAGAAGCCTCCATTGCTGGCAACACTGATATGCTCATATAGAAGGTATTGGAGGTACCAGAATGAGATATAATGCCGCAGTCACAACCAGGCAACCACAGAGTAAGAGCTTTGGGATGTGTTCACTAATTATCAAGAGACTTCTACTTGTGAATGAAGATACATAAATATACATGTCCCAGGTTAAGGTTGCAGGATCTAATCTGACTCAGTCACCAGGATCAAAGGTTTATTCTTCCACAAGCTTTTGAGCTCGTGCTGAAGCCCATTGTCAGGGAATTTCTCTCTCTCCAGAATAAGTGCAATGAGCTGCTCTACATGTTGTATTTATATGGTGCTTAGTTGTTAAGTAGGGTGTTGCCGACTGGCTATGAAGTCATTGATTGTTGTTTCCTTGGACTGCTGCACCCTCAGCTCCTAAGTACTTGATAAGCTGATGGTAAATCAGCACTCCTGTTGACTGTCAAGGGGCTTGTTTTCCAGGTTTCAATAATTTCTCTGGCTATTTTTGTCTCTGCTCAGCCAACAATCGTTGTAGCTACAAAACTGAATACATGTCCTTGTTCATTGCAGGAAGCCTGCAGGAACATGAGCGAGTGATTAGATGAGGAGAACTCATTCATAGCCTCACATAGATGAGGAGAATTCATTGGTAGCCTCACATAGACGTGTCAGTTTTGAGCCCATATTTAGAGGGATGAAAGCTTAACTGAATGTTAAGCTTTGGCAGGAGCAATCTAGAAATGCAATATTCATTAGCTGATAAAAAAAAGAAAATTAAGGCTTGTGGCTGACTACCTGAAAGAACTTGAGAGTTCAAAAACTGAATGACTCCCAAAGAATTTCCTTAGCTTACCTCCACACATACAGATTTGCTTAACAAGAGACACTTGAAGGGACAAGACCCTGCAGGTTAATCAATAAAACAATTAGCAAATTGCATTAGCAGACAGCATTTCCTCATTTGGAGGTCAGCTGCTCATCACAAGCTCAATCCATAACCCCAATAAGGTTTGGGGGAAAACCCTATTGTTAGACTTATGAGTCTGTCAAAGATAACTTCAGATCTGAATCTGCCTCAGGCCAATTGGACAAAGATTGTATGGAGAGAAAGGCAGCTTTGCATGGCTCTTTGGTAAAATATCAGTCTCAGGGTTTCCATATGTGTAATATGTTCTGTTTAAAAAAAGGATACCTTTTAAACTGATGCAATCTTACTGACTAGTAGAAGATCTTCCTTCCTTCCTTCCTTCCTTCCTTCCTTCCTTCCTTCCTTCCTTCCTTCCTTCCTTCCTTCCTTCCTTCCTTCCTTCCCAAACTGCAAACTTTTTTGTTGTTTCTGTAGCTGATACTTGTCACATAATGTTACAATGGGATTGTTTAAGTGTTTCTCTTGGCAATCAAATTGCTAAATCTGAAGGGCCAGTGACTCCCACATAATAGAATAGGAATAGGAATGGGAATGGGAATGGGAATGGGAATGGGAATAGGAATGGAATGGAATGGAATGGAATGGAATGGAATGGAATGGAATAGAATAGAATAGAATAGAATAGAATAGAATAGAATAGAATAGAATGACATTGTCTCTCTTTCTCCCCCTCCCCCCTCTCTCCCGTGTGTGTGTATGTGTGTGTGTGCATCTTTGGAGATGCTTGCTATTGCCTTCTTTCTAAGGCGGAGAAATAGAGAGTAACTGGCCCAACGTCACCCAGCTGGCTTCATGCCTAAGGCGAAACTAGAATTCACATTGGTTGCTAGCTTGGTGCCTTAACCACTAGATCAAACTGGCTCTAAAACAGGAATTAAGACTATTTGTGAGCATAACTATATCCCTCTATATGTAAGTGTCCATACAAGGAAGTAAGGAATGTACATTACTGTAAGAGTAAAATCTTTTGAGTAAGAGTGATTGAAATTAGGGAAGAAATTTCAGCAGCCAGTTCACTTAAAGGAGACAGCAGTCCACAAAAGATTTCTATCATTTGGTTCTGGTTTATATTGTAAGAGAACAGCATCTGATTAGGGGAACAGAAATTTTCCCATTATCCCTGGAGCCATACAACAAAACCAGAAGTCACAGTAGCCTATGTGCCTTTATTACAGACTCTGCAGCAGCCATTTGAATGCAGTAAGTTGAGGTAGGTTGGCAGAACGCGGAGGAAAAGTCCTAACTCACTGCCTGTAAAAGTGGTTTGACAGAAATTTTAAGATGCAGGAATAAACACAGCGATGGTGGCCTTGGGGTTGTCATTCACCACACAATAAACCTGAAGCAAATTATCTGGGGATGTTTATGTTATGGGAAAGATAGTTCAATTTGCAACTTGTGTGCCTATTTATTACCAAGTGATTCATTGGGAATCACAGTTTGTGATTACCCGGCTCTTGGAAGGGTCAGTGCTATAAAGCCGTCATAAAAAAAACAACAAGAAGGAATATTATTTATGTTTCCAAAGTGCAGCGCTCTTGGCTATATAAGCAGTTCAAAGAATGCAAATAAAGGCTTTACGAACAGCCTAAGAAAAGGAAAGCATCGGTGTTTTTGATGCTATGGATTGTACGTGAAGAAAGAGAACGTTTTTTAAAAAACCAATGATAAAGATAGTTAAAGCGGACTTTAAATGTTCTTCCAAAGGCTTCCAGATCTTGTCACTGAGAACAGAAGTAGAATTAATATGGCAATACGGAATGTCTGATTATGGGATTAATTTGGCCAGCCCTTTTCTCTTTCTGAGTTCCTCCCTTCCACCAAAATAATATATCATTATCATAATCATGGCCGGTGTCATCATCCTCATCTTATCATTAGCGGCTGGGTCCCCATTTGTAATCACAATTTTTGGTGTGTTTATTCTTGATTTTTTTATTCTTGATTCTTTGTGCTTGGCTAATATGGTGAAATTGCAGGATGTCGAAAGATGGAATTACCCTTCCTTGCAAGCATACCAACCAGATTGTTTTTGGTCAGCTGTCCACTACTTTTTCTCCTGAGGGAAAACAGAGAAAGAAGACAGTTTTTTTTTTTTAAAAAAAGCCATTTCCAAATGTCATTTGGGCAAATCCACTCATTCCCTTTACTGCACTTCTCTCCTGAGTTGGAGCTGGCAAGACAATGCCACTCCAAATCTTGCCCTCCATACTGAGCGCCTAGAATAAATCCACCCAGCATTGTAGTTCATACAGCTTCTAGTACACACTATTCTAAGTCAGTGATTAGCAGTTCCTGTCAGCACTGTCCAATGTTATATACTATGTCATAAAGGTCCTCCAGTCAGCATTTTTCTTATTTTTCTTTCATATTTTTTTGGGTTGTACAGGCCACCCTTCATCTATCAATTGATGCATTGTCTTCAGTTCAGTCTGCCAAGAATGGCAGATTGCTCCCCTGGACATAGAAATATAACCAGTATTACAATAACCCCTCCAGAGACTTCCCTCAATTAGCCAAAGCCCACAATAAAGCCAACTTTAGAGGAAAGTTACAAAATAAGTGCACAACTGTGGCTTTCATTTATTTTTATGCCCCCTTTATTATTTGTTATAAATAGCTCGAGGTGGCAAACATGCCTAATACCAGTTTGGTCTAGTGGTTAAGGCACCAGGCTAGAAAGCAGGAGACCATGAATTCAAATCCTGTCATATCTATGAAAGCTATCTGGGTGACTTTGGGCCACTTATTCTCTCTCTGTACTATGCATCTTGCAGGATTGTTGTTGTGGGGAAAATAGGAGGAGGAAGCAGTGGTGGATTCCTCCCAGTTCGGCCCAGTTCGCGAGAGCTTGTAGCTGGTAGCAGTGATGCTATGACGTCACCGAACCAGTTCTCTGTCTTCGGGAGCTGGGCCCTCCTGCTTGCCCCAGCATTATGCCGACCTTATATTTCTTCTTTTTTCGCCCAGCTGAGAGGTATGGTAGAGCGGATTGCCACACCTCAGCTGGGCAGATTCGCAACACGCTTGCGCAAAGCGCAAGTTTGGTGCACAGGCGAGCAAACAGAGCATGCACATGGCAGTTGCGCGTAAAGCACGCGACCGAAGAGGCAATCGCGCGCAAAGCGTACGCACAAAGAGAACCGGTAGTAAAACCGGTTAGAACCCACCCCTGGGAGGAAGGTATATTGGATAAGTGCATTACCTAGAGTTATTTGTAAAAATAATAAAGGTGGGATACAAATGAACAAACAATTAAGTAATTATTTTTTTATAAATAACTCAAGGTGGCAAAGATGCCTAATACCAATTTGGTCTAGTGGTTAAGGCACCAGGCTAGAAAGCAGGAATTCAAGTGAATTCAAGTCTTGTCATAGCTATGAAAGCCATCTGGGTGACTTTGGGCCACTTATTCTCTCTCTGTCCTATGCATCTTGCAGGATTGTTGTTGTGGGGAAAATAGGAGGAGGAACATATAATGGATAAGTGCATTACCTAGAGTTATTTGTAAAAATAATAAAGGTGGGATACAAATAAACAAATGATTAAATAATGCTCCTTCTTCCTCCTATTTTCTCACAAAAATCAATCCTTTCGAAGCAGGTTGGGCTGATAGAGAGCGACTGGCCCAAAGTCATCCCGCCAGCTTTCATACCTAGAAACTCACAGTCTCCTGGTTTCTAGCCTGCTGCCTTAACCAGTAGACCAGGCATGTACAGCGGTGGTGGGATGCTGCTGGTTTAACAACCAGTTTGCCTAAGGCGCTTGCGCTCAGAGCTGAAAATGGAGGATTTAGAAGCTCAGCTACTTACCTTCCAAGTCAGCCATGGTAAGTAGAACAGCGAGAGGGGGAAAATCAGCTGTGCCACGTGATTGAGATGAGCTACAAAGCAGGAAATAAAGGACAAGATAGGGCGGGGGCGGGTGGGCGGGGCCAACTGATCGTCACAGCTACAGCTAGTCCGAACCAGCTGAATACCACCTCTGATGTACAGCCCACAGCTCACAGGCTACATGCAGCCCCATAAACATAATAAAAATATTTAAAAATAAAGGAAATTTGTGGTTTATATACACGAATCAGCTTATTTTTTGTATGGGAAAGACACTCTTTGACTCCTCTGATGAGGCCTGTGCAGTATGGTTGAACCTCCGACACAGCTCTCATCTTCAGAACACAGAAGCCCCACAATCATATCAAGATAGTTTTATATACAGCCCAAGACAATTCCTCTTCACTCAACACAGGCCAGCCAAGCTAAAAGTCTGGACACTAAATCAAGCTAGCAATGTTCTGTTTCAAGCACTGAGGAACATCTCTCCCCCCCCCCTTCTGAATCTCTCCTCCTCAGAAAGGAAAAGAAAACTGCTTCATTTTTCTGGCCTATCTCTTCTTAAAGCAAAGGTTTTCCTCTTCCCACTCCTCTACCCTCTCATTTCTCCTCAGAGACTGAGGACATGCTTAGAAAAGGACACTTTCCTTCACATTTCACACTATAGCTAAACACAAAGAATCTAGGCAAGCTTGGTGGCTCCTCTTCACATCCAGTCTTACTTTAAGGAATATTCCCTATTTGGATCAAACAATCAACCTACCCATTTAACAATGAAACAAAACAAAAGGGGCCGGTGAGGGTTTTTACCAGGAGTGGGCTCCTGGGGGAGTTCGGCAGGGTTCGGTTGATCCTCTAGCCAAGGATCGCCGGGGTTCAACAAACCCCCAAATGCCACCCCTGGCTGGCCATGTCTACCCCTCCTTCCCTCTCCCAGGAGTTTCCATGCAACCTGTTCATCATTCCAGGTAAGTTCAGAGGCCACATGGAGCGTCTGGGAGGGCAAAAACTAGGCCTACCGGAAGTTCCGGAAGTCCAGAAACCAGCTGTTTCTGGCCTCCAGATGACCTGTGGACCCCGGGTGGAGTGGTTTTCACCCTCCCAGAGCTTGAGGAAAGCCTCCGGAGCCTGGGGAGGGTAAAAAATGCCTGCCTGCTATGGTGGAGGCAGCCAACTAGGCCACACCCACCATTGCCATGCCCCCCAGCAACGGGGCAGCGAACCCATTGCTAAAGGATCTGAAGCCCACCCCTGGTTTTTACTCTTCCTCACAGTCAAAGTAGCATTGTGGCATAGAGGCAGAAGCTGGGACCAGCTGGAGTGGGGATGATTTTGCTTCCTGAGAGATCCAGCCTTGATTCTATTGACAAGAGAATCCTGAGTCCCCGAACAGAAACACTCACAGCAATCTAGCTTGCTGGAATTCAGATCTAACAATACTTGAATCATCAGTTCATTGGACCAGTAGGAAGGAAAGAATTTTCAAAATTCATCTAAAACAGGGATGAAATCCAGCAGGTTCTAGAGAACCGGTAGCAGAAATTTTGGGTAGTTTAGAGAATCGGCAAATACCACCTCTGGCTGGCCCCAGAATGGGATGGGAATGGAGATTTTGTAGTATCCTTCCCCTGCCACACTCACCAAGCCACACCCATCAAGCCACACCACGCGCACCATGCCACACCCACAGAACTGGTAGTAAAAAAAATTGGATTTCAGCACTGATCTAAAATGTGGATCATGCCAAAAAAGAAAGAATTATACCTGTATTGTGTTCATTAAAAAAAAAACCTTTGCATTTTGTCACCTGTTTCTGTATTAAAATCATATCTGCATAAGATATCCAACTAGTTAATATTTATTCATACAGAGATATCTAGGAGAGAATCCTTCCACCCATAATAATGAAAACACCTTCAGGCAGACAAAATATGTGTGACTTAAGAAGGCTTCTATTTCCAAGGGCAGGGTGCTGATTCGTTTGCAAATGCTTTGTACCAGTGGGTCTGCTACAGCCAATAATAGAGTGTTTTTTTAAAAAAAAAATCAAAGAAAGCAATTTCTTTTACAGAAGCAGATGAAGGCAGTTGTTTTTTTTTAAAAAAAAACTGCATTCAGAGAACCTCAGCGTTCATGGGAAGCTTAATGCTGGTTTTAAAGAGTTCAGTAATAATAATTTTTTTTCTGAAGTGCTATTTGCTCACTACTCTTGACCTTGCCTTCTAATGCACAGCTGCAGAGGAGTGTTGGGTTTGTTCCAGGCCATACCTCCAATTTATATGGAATGACAGTATCGGTGGCTCAGCAGTTTTGTCCAATGCCCAGCTGGAGCTCTAGGAGTAGAAATCCTACAATTGATCTTTGAGTGACATCCCAGCTCTGTACTCAAAAAGTAGACAAATTAAAGTTGGAAGAAAGTTTGATTAATTTCTACTTAATTTTTAGTATGTTAGTGTATGTATTCCACCCTTTTCTTAAGATGTCGCATTCAAAATTACAATATGGGTGGTCCATTGATTGATTATGTGCCATCAAGTCATTGCCTTAGCGACCACATAGGTTTTCCCCCCATGGTTTTGAAGGCCCTTTGAAGGAGTATATAGATGATGGTGATTAAGTCCCATCAAGTCATTCTTAATTCTTAGGTACATCTCTCCTTAACCCAGTCTATTAAATTTTCCAATAGTGTACTCATCATCACTTTAACTGAGTCCCTCCAACCTGCTGCTGATCTTCTCCTTCTCCTTCTCCTTCTCCTTCTCCTTCTCCTTCTCCTTCTCCTTCTCCTTCTCCTTCTCCTTCTCCTTCTCCTTCTCCTTCTCCTTCTCCTTCTCCTTCTCTTTTCTTCCACCTTTCCTAGCTTTAGAGCCTTCTCCAGAAAGCTAGTACTTTGCATAAAATGTCCACAATAGAATAAATTGACCCTGGAGAGAACTATGAGTTGATTTCTTCAATGATTGATTTTTTTTTCTTGAATAGTATTCCCAACACCAAATTCAAAAGTGCCAACACAAAATCCAACTTTCACCATGTTATGTCCTTATAAGGACATCCGGCCGGGGATTGGTTAATCCTCCGGGCGGGAAAGTTAAACCGCTGTCATTGGACGGCTGGTCTGCCGGAGCGCTATAAAAAGGGCTCCGGCAGCACAGCCGTTCGTCTGTTCTGACTTAGTTAAGAGCTGAATAAAACTTGTTGAACAGACCCCGCTGGTCTTGTCTTCTTTCCTGCGCCTGATCTAACACTGGCGACGAAGGATTTGAAAAGAACCGCCACGCGGAGCTAAGTCACTCATCGAGAATTTCTCACTGAGCTGAAGTCACTGAAGATGGAGGCGTCACAAGCCGCGATGGCTCCGATCTCCAAATTCGACCCCAGAGTGGAGAAATGGACCTCCTATCTGGTTCGTTTCCGCCAGTTTCTGCGGGGAAACAACTATCAAGACCTCTCCGATGAACGGAAACGAGCCCTGTTCCTAGCGCATTGCGGCTCCGAGGTGCTGGAGATGGCCATCGACCTCGTGTTCCCAAGGAACATCGAGGAGATGTCTTGGGCCGATCTGCAAGACGTGCTGAAGGAGCACTACGCTCCCACTGGAACTCCCATTGCCAACAGATTCACCTTTCAACAAAGGAATCAGTTGGAAGGGGAGCCCATCAAGGACTTTGTGGCAGCTCTGCGGCAACTCGCGTCAAACTGCGAGTTTGACAACGTTGAGAACGCCATCAGAGACAGCATTGTCTTCGGCATGAGGGACATTGGACTGCAACGTAAGTTCCTCAGCCGAAAGAAAATTGCGTTGAAAGACGTCGTTGAGGAGGCAATCGCAGCCGAGATCTCAGAAAAGGCGGCTGCCGCCATGAGTAGGGCTAAAGGGGTGCACAAATTGCACCGCCAACCCAAGAGCTCGTCTGAGGAGTCGTCTGCCAGCTCCTGCTCTGACGACGAAATGGCCGTTCACAAGGTTTCCCGCCAAAACCGTCGCGAGCGCACACAAGATGGCGCCCGGATCGAGCCCTGCGGCAGCTGCAAAGGAAGCCATGCCAGAGCCAAGTGCCGTTGGAGAGACGCTATCTGCCGACGCTGCAACAAGCGGGGGCACATCGCTGAAGCCTGCAGGGCCGAAGCACCTACCCCGGGTCCATTTCCCCCCGGCTGGGGTGAGAAATGGCAAGACAACCAGAGACCATCCAAACGGTCCTCTGCCAGGTCTCAGCAACGAGGCAGCGGCTACGCGGCAGTCAGATCTGATCAGCTGTCCTCCGGCATCCACACCATTGATGATGCGGCCGCGAAGTTCCATGCCACCGTAATCGTGGAAGGAACACCCTGTTCTATGGAGGTTGATTCGGGATCGAACTACTCCATCATGGACTGGCACCAGTTAAAGCGCCTGAAACCGGGCATCTCGAAGAAAGACCTCAAGCCCCTACGGGCCCGTCTTGTCGATTTCGGCGGCAACCCTGTTGAGATCCTGGGGAGGACTTCACTCCGGGTCACCTACCACGGCTTCCAGGGCATCCTACCCATCACTGTCGTGGGGCGAAACCGCCCGAGCCTGCTGGGGATGGAGTGGTTCGAGCCATTGGGGCTGTCTATCAGCGGGATCCATCAAATTCGTAGGGACGAACTCGACGCCATCATCGAAGAGTTCAAGGAAGTCTTCGATGGTAAGCTGGGGAAATTTGTGGGGAAACCTATTTCCTTCAATTTGGACAAAAATGTCACCCCAATTAGGCTTAAGCCCCGCAGGGTTCCGTTCGCCCTGAGGCCCAAGGTCGACGCCCAGATAGATAAGCTTGTCGCTCAGGGGGTCCTGGAACCGATCGATCATGCTGCATGGGAGACCCCCATTGTGACCCCGATGAAGCATGATGGGTCTGTGCGCATCTGCGCCGACTATAAGTGTTCGATAAATAGGGCCCTCCAGCAGAGCGCATATCCGGTTCCAGTGGTGCAACATCTGCTGCACTCACTTGGGAGCGGATCAATATTCGCGAAATTGGACCTGGCCCAAGCTTACCAGCAATTGCCAGTGGATGAAAAAACTGCGGAGGCACAAACCATTGTCACCCATAGAGGGGCCTTTAAATGCACGCGCCTCCAATTTGGGGTCAGCGCAGCCCCAGGTATTTTTCAATCATTTATGGAACGCCTTCTTCAAGGCATTCCAGGGGCGGTCCCTTACTTCGATGATGTCTTGATCTCCGGCCACTCCAAAACCCAACTGCTTGAGCGACTGCGCATGGTTTTACAGCGATTCAAGGAGAAGGGTTTGAGAGTCAGGAGGGACAAGTGCATCATCGGGGTCCAGGAAGTCGAGTTCCTGGGTTATCTCATTGATAAGAACGGCATTCACCCCACTAAATCTAAGGTTAGGGCTATCCATGAAGCTCCAGCCCCCCAAAACAAGACGGAGCTTCAGGCGTTTCTGGGACTACTGAATTTTTACAGTGTCTTCCTGAAACAGAAAGCCTCCGTGGCTGAACCGCTCCATCGCTTGCTGGGGAAGGCGGTTTCCTGGAGGTGGGGGAAGGAAGAGGAAGCAGCATTCAGAGCTGTCAAGAACCTGCTTTCTTCCGAGAGTGTCCTCATCCAATACCACGAGACACTCCCCCTGCTATTGACTTGCGACGCATCCCCCTACGGCATCGGAGCAGTCCTCAGTCATCAATTCCCGGACGGGAAGGAAGCCCCCATCGCCTATTTCTCGAAGACGCTGTCCAGCGCCGAGAGAAATTACAGCCAGCTGGACAAAGAGGCCCTGGCCATCGTTGCTGGCGTCAAGCGCTTCCACGAGTACTTATATGGACGGAGGTTCACGGTCATCACAGACCACAAGCCCCTGCTGGGCCTTCTGTCTGGAAGCAAGCCCACACCTAACTATTCATCGCCCAGGATGACACGCTGGGCAATTTTTTTGGCCGGGTACTCTTACGAACTTTGCCACAGGCCGGGCAGCAACATCAGCAACGCTGACGCCTTGAGCAGATGCCCGTCAAGAGACTTAGTGGAGGACCCTGCCCCCACCCTGGGACTGCATCATATCGATGGCGACCTGGCTTGCCCAGTCACATCCGCAGACGTCGCGGCACTAACCCAGAAAGACTGGACTTTGAAACAAGTGATGTCTTGGGTGCTGCGCGGCTGGCCTGCGGGACCGTTGACCGACGACTTCAAGCCGTTTGCAAAGAGGCAGCAGGAACTGTCAACCATGAAGGGCTGCCTGCTGTGGGGTGACAGGGTCGTGGTTCCCCAGGCTTTGCGCCGAAAGACTTTGGAAACCTTGCACAAGGGGCACCCTGGCATCGTACGCATGAAGGGACTGGCACGGAGCTACGTCTGGTGGCCATCACTGGACAAAGACATTGAGGACTGGGTCTCCAGATGTGATCCGTGCCAAGAAGTCCGCCCCGCCCCTCCGCAAACGCCTATTGCGGAATGGGAAACACCGAGCAACCCGTGGGCGCGAATACACATAGACTTTGCGGGCCCGATGCAAGGAAAGTTCTTGCTGATAGTGGTGGACGCATTTTCCAAATGGCTTGAGGTCATTCCCCTGGCATCCATCACTACTGAAGTCACCATTAGAGCCCTCCGGCGACTATTTGCTACCCACGGGCTGCCGGACGTCCTTGTTTCCGACAACGGCCCGCAGCTGACCTCGAAACCAATGGAGGAGTTCCTGGCCAGTTTGGGCATTCGCCATGCCCTCTCTGCCCCCTACAGACCGGCTGGCAACGGACAAGCTGAGAGGATGGTGAGGTTCACTAAAGAGGCCCTTGCCAGGATGGGACCGGGCGATTGGCAAGAGAAGATCGACAACTTCCTCTTAATACAGCATATTACGCCGCATGCCACCACTAGAAAGAGCCCGGCCGAATTGCTGATGGGCAGGAAGCTGAGGTCACCCCTGGACCGACTTCACCCCCTGTACCACTCCGAGGTCACCGCAACCGCGAGCCGCCCCCTCCGAGCCTTCTCTGCAGGAGATCCGGTTTTCGCGCTTAATTTCCACGGCCTGCCGAAATGGCTAAAGGGGAGAATCGAGAGCACAACCGGCCCGAAGTCCTACACTATTGAACTGCAAGATGGAGTGGTCTGTAGACGTCACATCGACCAACTCCGGAAGCGGTGGGAAGGGGATGGCGAAAACCACCCTGACGAGGTAGGACAACAACACCCCTACAAGGCAGGACAAAACCACCCCGTCGAGGTAGGGCAACACCACCCTGGCAGGGCAGGACAACACCACCCTTGTGAGGTAGCCCTGCACCACCCAGTCGAGGAAGGGCCGTACCACCCCGACATGACCGGCCAGCCAGCAGACCAGCTACCGTACTGCAACTGCCGAGTAGACAGGGGACTCCACGGCAACAGAAACTCACGCCTCCCCGGCAAGGCAGCCCAACGCCACCCCGACGGCAGGGAACTCCAGGGAACGCCAGTAGACCGGGACATGCCCAACCGAGAGGGCCAACAACAACCCAGTGAGGGAGGCCTACGACACCCCGGCATGCAGGAACTAAAACGCCCGTTTGAAACCTCCCGTCCAGCTGACCCCCGTCCCAAGCAACAACGACCCGACCAGGTCGACCTGCACCACCCAGACAGGGTCGACCATCACAAGAATCAACGAAACGGACAATTTTCAATAAATAAAAATAAACCAAGGGACTTACCGGCCTACGACGATCGGCACCCAGGCCAGGGAAGAGACCAACCGGACCAGCAGATATATTCCAACAGCGGGTCGGGAGGCGGCACACCGGAGCCGGTACCTGCAACGACCACTTCGCAGCCCAGCAGCAAGGCCGGAGGCGCACGGACAGGACCGGCACCTTCAACGACCCAGCGGCAGGCATCCCGGGGGCGAGGGTCGGAGGACACCGGAGCGGCCACCTTCCAGACGGACGACGGAGAACAGAATGAACTGCGCAGGTCGAGCAGGGCTTCCAGACGTCCCGCCTACCTGCGTGACTACGTTTGTTGATTGACGCAAGCTGAACCATGTTTCATCTAGGGGGGGAGGAGTGTTATGTCCTTATAAGGACATCCGGCCGGGGATTGGTTAATCCTCCGGGCGGGAAAGTTAAACCGCTGTCATTGGACGGCTGGTCTGCCGGAGCGCTATAAAAAGGGCTCCGGCAGCACAGCCGTTCGTCTGTTCTGACTTAGTTAAGAGCTGAATAAAACTTGTTGAACAGACCCCGCTGGTCTTGTCTTCTTTCCTGCGCCTGATCTAACACACCATTTTACAGGGAATGCCACAACTTGCATTATTCTAATCTTTCTAGGTACAGACACATAACCACATCTGAACATCTTTTCAAGATCTTCATGGCTACTCTACCATGTGTGGTATATATCTTGACTGGTGATGTTGATATGAAAAGGTTTCCCGAAGGACAATTTGCAAACAATTCATGTGTTCCTTCATCTGAAGGTCATTTGTGTCATAATCTTAATATGGGACTCATCTTCTGAGGATAAGCACATGTCTGGGGAGAGTTCCAAAGCTTAATAAATACCCACAAACTGGACCCAGCATATCAATTACGAAAGGAATCATTTCCATGTGTATGGACCTTGCAGTTTCCAACCTGAAAATCTTCAAACCATTTTTAAGCCCATAAGAGTGCTTGAATTGCACATTCAGCAGATTAAGAAGTACAAAAGTGTACAATGTTAGGAGCTCTTAGGGAATAAAGCTCTACTCAGAAAACAGTAGCATCCCTACAGACATACTGGGTGGTGTTGATACAACTAGTTCACCATTGGGAAATAACATAGTACTTGGAACACTTGCTTCCTCCCCTAAAACAGACTTCTTAGATGCAGACCTGGTTGGTAGTTTAGTTTATTCAATTTATAAACACTGTGTTGTCTCCTTTGGACAACTCCTCGGATTCTTCCTCGGAGGTTGGCCCAAGGGAGAATGAGCTCATTCCTGGCACCTCAGGAACTGAGTTAATTAATGACTCTGAATGGCTGGCTGAAAGAAATTTACAGGTGGCTTCAGCTGGGGACAGCTTGAAGGGGCAGACAGTCAGTGAAGAGGAGGAGGAGGAGGAGGAGGAGGAGGAGGAGGAGGAGGAGGAGGA
>WNWU01000034.1:9858783-9894350 GCA_012654045.1 Ptyas mucosa
GAGGAGGAGGAGGAGGAGGAGGAGGAGGAGGAGGAGGAGGAGGAGGAGGAGGAGGAGGAGGAGGAGGAGCTGCTTTCCATGATGGATCCGAGAGCACGCAGGGCAGAGAAAAGTCAAGAGCAACAGAGATCTGCCAGATTCTTCAGGAGAAGGCCCTGCCTGTCTCGATGGGCTGCACTGGAAAGCTATTTATCACAGCAGGCAGAGGGAGGTATTGCTGGGACAACCTGTTTGGTTTCTGGCTGTGTGTGTTTGTTCCTCGTACTTCCTGCTGGACTTTGGAGACTCTGAACTTCTGTTGCCAAATGAGCTCTTGTGGGTGTATTTCAGTTTGGCCTGGTGGATTAAGTTTGTTTGGTGGATTTATTTGTTGGAACAACTTTCCCTTGTTTTATGGACTATTGCTCATTGCCTTGTCGACTAACCTTAGTCTGCTTGTGGCTGGATTTATTTGGGGCAGTTCTGAGGCTGGGTGAAGGGAATTGCTGGGGAACATTAATAAACTCTCTAAACCACACGTGTGTGTGTGTGTGTGTGAGTGTGTGTGAGTGAGTGAGCGAGTGAGACAGCACAGTCACAGACCAAATAGCCTCCTGGTTGGTACCTCAACATAGTTCTTTACTTAAACTGTTTGTAGTCAGCTTTTTCATTGCTGATTTGGCCAACTTGTTTAACTGCAGTATTGGCACTGCCAAAGGTTGGTGAGGAGATAATGGTATAGATCTTTTTTCCCATTGTATATAAAAGAAGTACTTGTGTAGAAAGGGTTATTTAGCCAGCTGAGGCAATATGTGTGTAAAAAGTTATTTAGCAAGCTTTGCTGATTGCATCATTGTATTGTAAATCACTTTTGCCTGTGAGCCTTTATCTAGATTCCTACTTGTAACAATTAAGATAGGACAGCATGTGCCCCTTAATCTAATACCTGTTAAAGGGGAGGGGGAGGATAGCTGCAGATTAGAATACCGTTGCACATAAAAATAGTCCTAGCAAAGGGTCCCTTATCTGGGTTCCTTAGTTATTGATCATATATGACCTCAGGCCATCTCCAGCTAGTGCCTGCTGGAAACAATGCCTTATCTTTTGGCAGAGACTAATTTATTCCGATTCTAAAGTTATTGACCAGAGATACCATGAGACTATCCCCAGGTGGTATTTGCTGGGGACTTGTCTTATATAAAAATGTATCTAGCAGACAGTCCACTGTTTGAAGTCATGGTCAAGTCACTGATAATATATACCACCAAGCCATCTGCAGGCGCTGTTGTTTATACCACCTGCTCTATTAAGTGGAGGTAGAAGGACCCAGACGTTTGAGCCTAAATGTAGATCTAAAGTCCCAAAAAGTAGAGGAACTGTACAACCAATGGCTGACTCCAGGAAACTCTGTTATCACTTTGATGATTCTGTTAAGCTGAAGAAAGGGGAATAGATATATCTTTCTTGCTAATTTCCTTAATATTTATGTATTTGATAAAAACTGTTTAGGTGTTTCATCCTAAAACATACTTTAGAGCAATAAGGATGATGCAGTAGTGAAATTCAAATTTTTTTACTACTGGTTCTGTGGGCATGGCTTGGTGGCCGTGGCTTGGTGGGCGTGGCAGAGGAAGGATACTGTGAAATCTCCATTCTCTCCCTAATCCAGGGGAAGGATACTTCAAAATCCCCATTCCCTCCCCACTCCTGGGGGAAGGATATTGCAAAATCTCCATTCACATCCTACTCTGGGGCCAGCCAGAGATGGTATTTCCCGGTTCTCCGAACTACTTAAAATTTCCACTACCGGTTCTCCAAACTACTCAAAATTTCCGCTCCCGGTTCTCCAGAACCTGTCAGAACTTGCTGGATTTCATCATCCTGCTGGGATGATGGACAATGAATTCAATCTGCTAGCATCTATTATTCTTTATTCTCCAATTGATCACAAGGAACATGCATTTTGAAAAGACTAATCCAAGATATAAATGAATATGTTCTTTTTTAGAAGCATATCACTGGAATAATTATATTTTAAAAAATACTTATTAGCGATATCAACTATTACAATATATATTAAAGCCCTGATGTATAGGACACTTGCATGGACCATATTTAGTTCTGCATAGGCATCTGAGCCAGGGAGCTGGCTTTGCTGATTACACAAACAAACACACAATGAAAGTAAGCTTTAATTTCACAGATGAAATTAGCTTGCAGTGTCTTTGGCTTTCTGATTTCTGTGGACACATTTGAACAATGGAAAATCACTTACTTGGCTTTAATGTTGGACAGCTATGGGTAATTTTAGGAATTTGGCAAGCTATCCTATTGGCTTTGGTTTGGGAAGAAATACTCATTTGCTTCCATGGATTTCTTGTATTTTCACAGGAAAGTTAAAACTTTCTTGAAAGACAAGTTCTGAACAGCATCCTACCATTGTGACTGGAACTTTAAATATTTTTTGGGGGGGAAACAAAAACAAAAATACTCCTTACTTTTTCAAGTTTTTTAAAAATCTATTTTGTTGCATCAAGTTGTAACAAACTATTCAGCTTCTTGTGCCAACTAATCATTGAAATGGCGGGCATCAGTGAAATCCAGTGGCTTGAATAAAAATGATAAAACCTTCAGTTATTGATCTACGTTCTTTCAAATTACATTGTCAGATACACTGGCTTCCACTAACTCTTGTCATAATTAATTGGCAACAGTGCAGAGATCACTAATAATACCTCTACTATCACAATCAATTTGCTGTATAATAACTCTGTGATACAAATCAGTTAGTTCTTTATATAGCTGACCAAATTGCTTTGTGGAATTCATGTATTCACTTCAAAAGTTAATGTCCCTAACACCTGGCAATTATTCTATAGGATAATAAATTTGTCATGCTGCATTAAAATTACATGTCTGTGATTTCTTGGTAACTCTTAAATAGGTTCCCTTAAAATACATCTCCGAGAGCTTGCTACCATCTAAAAGGTGTTATCTATCTTTAAAGATTTATGCTAACACATGTTGTCAATGTTCAGTTATGCTGAATTGGGAAAAAGTGACGAAAGTAGAAAACCAAAATGTTTCAAAGCTTTTTAAATATCTCTGGTCCCATTAGCTTCGTTGGATGATATTGCTGTCTACAGAGAGTTTCTCATTTCATACAACAGTTGACATATACTATTTTTATTCATTTGTTAGGGATATCTGTATAAAAAGCGCAAATGAATATTGGAACCAATCATGGAACTAACATGATTGGCATTCAGAGTTGAATGAAAATGAAATATAAACTCATTAAAATCTTAAATAACCCAAACACATAGATACAAGTATAATTTAAAAAGAAAAATATTGCATTGAAACAAAATGCTACAATAATCAAGTCAGGGTCAGCTCTAAAGCCATTATGGACATGTCTACACAATTTTCTTAGTTACAATACAAAAATAAGCTGTCATCGCTTTCTTCCCATGTGATTTCCAACTTCTTAATCTACAAAACTGTAGTTCTCTTGTGATACGCCGCCCACATACCGTAATAAGGGCCTTGGTAGTACAGTGGTCTAAAGCACCCTGTTATTAACACTGTTATTATTGCAGGTTCGAATCTCACCAGGCTCAAGGTTGACTCAGCCTTCCATCCTTTCTAAGGTAGATAAATTGAGGACCCAGTTTGTGGGGGTAATAAGCTGACTTTGTATAAATATACAAAAGTATGAAGGCTATTGCTTAGTGCATTGTAAGCCGCCCTGAGTCTCCGGAGAAGGATGGCATATAAATCAAATTTTTTAAAAAATAATAATAAATAGGTCCAATCCTGTTTGACTTCCAAGCCCATTAAAAGATGGTTGGGTGTTGTCCCCCACTGGATATAGATATGTAGACACAGATATGATAATATTCATGTTGCAACAATTTTAGGACCAATGTTATGCTTAGTTGTGTAGTTGTGGTTTGAGGACATAAATGTGCATTATTCAGCAGTGAAGGCAAGTGTCATTTTCTCTTATTGATGACAATAGGATTTTGTTTTCCTCCAATCCTTAGCAATACAAAAGAGGTTTTCTTGTTTGGTTGAAGACAGGGAGGAAAGAAATGTTTCCTTTGGCAATGAGATAACAGAATAACAAGTTGGAAGGGACCTTGGAGGTCTTCTAGTCCAGCCCACCTGCTCAGGCAGGAATACCATTTCAGACAAATGGCTGTCCAATCTCTTCTTAAAAACTTCCAGTGTTAGAGCATCCACAACTGGAGGCAAATCATTCCACTGGTTAATTGTGCTGTCAGGAAAATCTCTCCTTAGTTCTAGGTTGCTTCTCTCCTTGATTACTTTCCATCCGCTGCTTCTTTCCTGTCTTCAGGTACTTTGGAGAATAGGTTGACTCCCTCTTCTTTGTGACAGTCCCTTAGATATTGTAACACTGTTATCATGTCATCCCTGGTCCTTCTTTTCATTAAACTAGACATATCCAATTCCAACAACCGTTCTTTATAGGTTTTAGCCTCCAGTCCCCTAATCCTCTTCGTTGCTCTTCTCTGTACTCTTTCTAGAGTCTCAACACCTTTTTTACAATGTGGTGACCAAAGCTGGATGCAGAATTCCAAGTGTGGCCTTATCAAGGTATTGTAGCGTGAAATTAACATTTCACATGATCATGATTCTATCCCTCTGTTAATGCAGCCTAGGACTGTGCTGCCTTATTTTGGTAGCTGCAGCACACTGCTGGATCCTATTTAAGTGATTGTCCACTAGGACTCCAAGATCCCTGTCAAAATTACTATTATTGAGCCAGATACCACCTATATTACACCTGTGCATTTGGTTTTTCTTGCCAAAATGTAGAAGCTTATTTTTTTTCACTATTGAATTTCATTTTGTTAAATAGCACCCAATGATAAACATAGCATTGGAATGGGATCTTCCCTGCATCTGAAATTTAATGCAAAAAAATTGAAGATGGGGCTATTTTGTGCCATGCTTCCTCTACAGTAGGGGTCTCCAACCTTGCCAACTTTAAAGACTTGTGGACTTCAACTGCCAGCTTTGCTGGCTGAGGAATTCTGGGAGTTGAAGTCCACAAGTCTTAAAGTTGCCAAGGTTGGAGACCCCTGCTTGAGAGGAGTGTTTGCTTGGGAAGGTGAACCCCAAAATGGAACATAGATCTTGCCAACCTTAGTAAAAGAAATGGGAGCTCAAGTTCAGTGTTTCAAAGTCTACTTATCTGGAAAAACTAAAGCCTCAAAGGCTTAGCGTAGGAATGTATACCTGTAGGGAGCTGAGCTTGCAACTAACATTTTTGGAGGGATAAGGGGCATAGCGGCAAGACAAAGAGGCAATTGGTTAAGGAATAATACTTATATAGGTAGGGGAACTGTTGGGAGTTGGGGGATTCCCCCCTCCTTTTTTAAAAAAAATACTAATGAAGAAACTGTGCACCTGATTTTTGGTAATGGTGGTCAGTGAGCTTGAAGCTGTAGTAACTCCAAAGTTACTATAGAGTTCTTTAGTAATCAAAGGTCATTTAGGAGTATGACTGTGGCAAAACAGATAATTGCTGCACTAGCAAATCTCATCTGCCATAGGTTGCCTAGGAAAATATATAATAGGTAAAGCCGAATGTCCTCACATACCTGGCTACCTAGCTAGAGACCTTTCAGCTCTTTTTCTGAGGAGCTCAGCTTTCTGACCAGATCTAGGAAAAGTAACACAATACATGCTTTGAATTTTCCTGCTAAAAGTCCAGAATGACAAATATTGTGTCAATTCTTTAAGATCAGGAACAGCTGGTGTAACTATGTAGTCTTACACAAAGAGAATGTTTTAAGAAGAAACTCTCTTGTTAAAGACAGAAAGAGGTTCACAGGAAAAAGGGAAAGGCAACAATTGCATACAGGTAGTCCTTGACTTACAACCATAGCCAACAAAGTTACAACAGTGAAAAAAATAACCAGCAAAGACAATGGGGTAAGCCAGATTTGCTTAGTGACCACAGGATTCATTTAACAGCTATAGCAATTCCTTAATAAGAATGGCAAAAAAAAGGTTGTAAAATTGAGCAAGGCTGACTTAACCACTACTTTGCTGCAATGGAAATTCTGATCCCAATGGGGTCGTAAATTGAGGACCACCTATATACCAAATTCATAAAATCAGTGTAGTCAGTCTAGCCCAGTAAGAGGTGTGGACTTCAACTTCCAAAGCTGCTGGCTGTTGGAATTCGGAGAGTTGAAGTCTACTCATCTTAAAGTTGCTAAAGTTGAGAAACAATGGGCTAGCCAAATTTCTTCAATAAGATCTTGGGGTTCGGCATATATATTACAGCTCCTTGCAGACAGGATGGTTGATGGTTGATGGACAGGATGGTTAGATCTCTTATTTGGATATTGTTAGGCAACACTACCACTATCAACCCCAGTACTTACAGAACAAAGAAAATAAGGTGAATTGTCCAATCCAGCAAAATACTATATCTCTGATACTTCTGGTCTAGCCAACAAACCAGAGATTATCTAGCAACCAAACCCACCTTCCTGATGACTGCTGTCAAAATGATAAAGGCACCATCTAATTTTCATGGTATAAATGGGAAAAATACAAGATACTTTTCTGGGGAAATGGAAGTTACTCAAGCATCAACATGGGATCAATTGGCCAGATGCTTTAGGGTGCACTATTGTGCTATAGCAAACACCACGGGAGGTTTCTCACAAAAGCCTATTGTCAATTAGTAGTTTCTACAGAAGATTTAAATAGTGTCAAGTGGAGCATGGATGGAATCCCAGTGTCTCTTAGCTGTTGGTTCCTAATTATGTTCCTTAATTATCTTATTTTTAATTCCCTGGTTTGGGCCTGACCTTAGACTCTGCTTCTGGACTCTGTTGCCAACCTACCTGCTGAATTTCATGGATGAACTCTGGGATGCTTGTTGACTTCTCTGTATGCTTTTGATCCTTTATCTGCTTGCTGTTGTCTAGACAGGAGACTCAGTAAGCACAGCAGCCAGTTTGACTCTCCAAAGTAGACCTAGCTTTGAATTAGCCCTGGCTTAATTAGTCCCAGATGTTATAGTTCAGGTGAAAATCTTACAAAGCTATTCATATAAATTAGAGCAACAAGCACTTTTGAAATGAATCTATTAGTATTCCAAGAATTGAGGAACAGGTTGTAGTGTTCTAACTACAATTTACTACTTCAATTTAGCTGTTTCTAATTTGAATCACTATTGTTGTATGTACACTGAGAGCTTATGCACCAGAGACAAATTCCTTGTATGTCTAATCTCACTTGGCCAATACAGAATTCTAATTCTAATTCTAATAATTCTAATTCTCTGGATTGTGAGCAAATTTCTTTCAAACCCTAGCAGGGATATTCCAGGAACTTGCTTCAATAACTAAGCAATCATTTGAATATTGTTTCAAGTCTTGAAACAATTTCTCCTTTTGCTTTTTTATTTTTATTTTGTTGCCAGAGAAAATGTTAAAATTACCTAGAATGTCATATTAAAAATATTGTGGCTTACATAATACATTGGCACTGGGTTCAAAGAATATCTAGAACCCATTACTTGTAATGGTTACACTGCTGGGGGAATTTATATAAACACTAGTATTGAATGAGAGCGTCTGCATTTCTTTATCTGTGCAAGCAGGAAGCAAGCAAGGTTGCATCCGCCATCGATGCGCACAACACCTTCTCTGGGTTCTCCATTGTCCCACTTTCTGCTTGGTGTCCAGATGAGATTATTCTTCAGATGAACAAGTTCCATCCAAGAAGATATTCGTGATGTTACCCACTGGAATATGGATAGGGCAGAACAGGAAAATTCTCTTTCCCATTAATCTTAAGTGGTCTTGGCGTACATGGTGCTAGATTCCAAAATCAATATGGAGCACTCCACAAAAGGCTGTTTATTCTAATAAAAGCAACGAAGTGAAGATTTGAGAGAATAGTTTAACTGCAGCAAATCACATGTGCTTGAGATCTACCTTCAGCTCAGTACAGTAATTGGTAAACAGACTGAGCAAACAAAGGAGGGAGGAAATTGGAGCAGATATAAAACTACCCACAACTGTATGAAAAAGGTCACTTGTGTGACTAATAGCATTCCTTCCCGATTCTTACCAATTCTCCCAGGGTATCCTAAGCTTTGTACTTGGATTTTTACATCCAGCTGCATAAAATCTGTTTTCGTCAATCAAGTTGCATTCCCCCCAAAAAACCCCCTCCTAGCCTCCTCTCCACATAAATACCACCACTGGCATTTACTGGAGAGACGGTTCTTAACAGATCTCAACTAGCCAGCAAGCTGCTCTAACTTAAGAGACGCTAGTTATAACAAGCCAGCAGGTTATTCAAAATATGAGTTCCCTTAATCCATTAGTCTGTGGTTATTGTCATGCAATCTGATGGAAAACAACATTACATCCCTAAGAAGGAGGTTGCAAGGGAGCTCTTTCCATTGAACATTTTCAGACTGAGCAGACAGAGAGCAGCCAAAAGAAGATAGAAACCACAACAGTAATAAAAGCCTTTGTTATCTCACAATAATAAAGTAACTCCCAATGAGCAAAATAAAATTTAAAATTACTTGAAAACACCCAGAGAGAATGGGATAGAAAAACAAGTTTTTTTTTCCTTTGCACAGAAAGGAAACTTTAAAGAACCTGAAGGCACATAATAATACAAATAAAACACCACAGAACCAGATTTCCTACATTTTACATAATATAATTATATCATTAAAAGCCCAGCAGCATACCTGAAAATCTGGGCTGTTGGAGAGTGTTTCCTTTCAGTAAAGATAGACAATAATGTGTCCTTCTCCATCTCTCCATTTTCTGTCCTCTATTTTTTAAGCAAAAGAATTTGAAGTAAAGAATTTTCAGATTATTTGAAGTTTTGAATCCAGTGAACATATTTTTAAAAATCATTTACTTTAAAATGTGCCATTTCTTTCAAGGATGCTTTGGAATATGACTCCCGACATGGCATATGTTTAAATGGACAAGTACAGCAAACATCTTTTTAAAAAATAATTTTGTTAAAGTTTACAAATATAAATATATATATATTTGCACATATTTGTAATGTATTATTATATAACAAATATATTTATAGTTGAGTATATGTTTATAAATTTATAAAAGAGCCTGAGTGGCGTAGGAGGCTAATGCCTCCTACTAAGACAGCATTTAACATCCAGCTGCCTGCAATTACTGCGAGTTCAATTCTCACCAGGCTTAAGGTCGACTCAGCCTTCCATCTTTTCTAAGGTGGGTAAAATGAGGACCCAGTTGTGGAGGCAATAAGCTGACTTTGTATATAAAAATATACAAAAGTATGAAGGCTATTGCTTAACGCATTGTAAGCCACCCTGAGTCTCCGGAGAAGGGCGGCATATAAATATTTTTTTTAAAAAAAATTACTATATTTACATAGTAAATATATAATAGAATTGAATAACAGAGTTGGAAAGGACCTTGGAGGTCTTCTATCCTTATTCCAGTTGATAACAGCATGAATATCTTCTTAGATGGAATGCTTTCATCTGAAGAATAGTCTCATGTAGACCTCAGGTAGAAAGTGGGACAATGGAGAACCCAGAGAATAGTTTGAGAATAGTTTGACAAATTGTGCATTGATAGTGGATGCAACCTTCCTTGCTTCCTGCTTTACACAGTTGAAGAAATGCAGAAGTTCTCATTCAATACTAGTTTTTACATAAATTCTTCCAGCAGTGCAACCATTACGGTTCTAGATATTCTTTGAACCCAATGCCAATGTATTATGTAAGCCACAATATTTCTCATATGACATTCTAGGTAATTTTAATATTTTCTCTGGCAAAAAAAGGAAAAAAAAACCCTGCTTAGGCAGGAAACTCTACATCACTTCAGGCAAATGGTTATCCAATCTAAAGATAGATAAAAACAAATACAAACCGAGAAAAGAGAAAAAAGTACAAAAAAGGTATATAAAAGATGACTCTCCCATTCCTCCAGAATAAACAATTTCAGGATTTTAACACCTTCTATATTTCAATAATCAAAAATAAATAAACTCCTTTTATGGAGTTCTGCTTCCTAGAACTCATCCCTTACCAATAATTATAAAAGATCATCATTTAGTCCTAATCAGCAAAAGTCTACTAAGAGCTACCAGAAATAGTATCACACATATTTTACCCCTTAGTCAGGTAACTCCAAATAAAGTGAATTTTCAGGATGTTGGGATTTGCAGCTGAGCCACAACTCTTTCCTGCACACAGAGTAAAACTAATAGATTTGCAATTTCAGCGGACAAAGAATAGAATAGTACATATTCAGGTGGGGCACCCGGTACCCCCCAACTGACTGGATTCTCCATCCAGCTATGTCCCTCATCTGTTCCAGATGTTTGGGAGATCTTTAGACAAGATTTGGAAAAATTGGAATGGGTATGTTGGATTGAGGTTGTAGTAGAACTCCTAATAAAGTGTTTGTACATGCTAGTATACATGGGTACTTTGTTCCCTTCTCTTTGCACAATTGAACACCATTCCTTTCAGCTTTACTCATTAAAATATTCTGGATTCTGATTAGCAGACAATTACTGTACAATACTTATGGGTTAGCTGTTGCTTTTTCAAAATAAAATGAAATAATTATCTCCCCCCCCTCCAAACTTTTCTTAGAATTGTTGCTTTTTACAGGGTCTCTCCTTTGTGGATTCTAACTGGATATTTTGTTTACATAATTTGATTACCTCCTTTAGTCTTTACTTATCATTCCAAATTACACATTTACACATTACCCATAAAACATTGGCTGTTAAGTTTTCAAGGTCTCCTGTATGTTTATTATCCTGTTTATTCCATAAAGATTTATAATAAGTGATTGCTTTACAAGTAATTCTAGGTGGTGGGTTGCTTTTTTTTTTTCATGTTCAAAGGAAATGCTTTCACGCTTTCTTGCTCATCACTACTAATCAGATAAAAACATTAAAAACAATACCTAGATTACAGAGTTCCACTTTAGGTTCCTGCCTGATGAATTTTAATTCTTCTCTCAGATTTCTTATTCATCCAGAATGTAAATAGGGAAAACCCAATTCACATTTGGATTGAATAGGTCTCCAAGGATACATGCGTTTAAAAATATTTTTTTAAAAAAATAAATCTGTAACATGCAGAAAAGGTTTGCTTGGATAAAAATATTCTCTAAGGATTTTTCCCACCTGTTCCTTTTGCACAGGGCTAGAACCTGAACAGAAGAAGCTCTGTGTAATGTGCTTTTTGCTTAAGATTGGTCCAGTGGTGGGATTCAGCCAGTTCGCGCCACTTCGGGAGAACCAGTTGTTAACTTTCTGAGCAGTTTGGCCAACTGGTTGTTGGAAGAAATCATTAGGGCAGAGAACCGGTTGTTAAATTACTTGAATCCCACCACTGGGTTGGTCCAATATGTTTCAGTGCCCTAAGAGCCAATCCACTGAGAAATAGCTGAGTGATAGCTGCACTGAAAATAAGCAATGGAGAAACACAATAACATATTTCGTGTCAATGTTGTCAGTGACATCCTATCTATTTAGTTGGGGTGGTAGGGGAGAAACAACCATGATTATTAACATCCCATCCAGTGTGATAGCAGAGCAAAAAAAGATGATGTCCATCTGTCCTCAGGAACATAATCATCTGTGGTGGCTGCAGATGTCACCAGTGGGATATTACTGCCATTTCTCTGTTGCAGGGTCAGGGATGATGTTGGCAACTGAAGCTAGTTTTCTGTACTCATAAAATCTTTCCCATTTGGGCCAACTTGCCAGGGTCCATGAATGGCTATGGATCTCATCTCACATCATACTCCTGAAATAAATGTATACGGACAGTCTGTCTCTGATTCATGTTGATTCTGCATGCAGTGGTTCATACTTTTTCTCTATTATCCTTTTGCATTAAGGTGATTTGGGGCTGGGGAGTGCTGCATGGAAATTCACGTAAAAATGATATTTAAATATATATAAAAATAGCTTCTGCATATATAAAGCCTGTGCTTTTTTAGATAGTTTTAATCTCCTGTATATGAGTGGCTTGAGAAGGTTAGGATACTGGGTTAGACGTTAGCAAGCTGATGTTCGAGATTGGAGTGCTGCCATGGGAGAGGGTGAGTTCCTGTCCTTTGCTCAAGGCTCCTGCTGGGAATATGAAAGTAGCTCCCAACTAGACATCCCTCAGGCAACAGTGATGTCACTGGCTAATCCTTTCAATATGGAAGCGCCTTGGTACTTTTGACACGAGTGCAATCAGATATCCTGTAATTTTAATCTGTTTTTATATAACTATTTTTATTTCCGTATGTTTTATTATGTTGTAAGCCGCTCACTGTTGCCTCGTACCACGAAATGAGCAGCATACAAATTTGATAAATACATTTAGAATGCATTTACCCAAGAAATATAGAATCTGCCATTTAAATACATTTTGGCCTATCTGTGAAAGTAACAGTAAAGCTGGATAAGAAGATGAATGTAAAAGGTATAAATTAAATGACTTTACAATGGAAGTCAATATGAATCTAATTCCTCAAATATTCCCATTTTATGGTTGTATAAATCTCCTGTGCCCACCAGTCTGTAGCATTATTGGGAGCTCGCACCAAACTGTCCATTAGTTCTTTAGTAGTATATGTTTGTATGTGTTGAGTTTTTGTTTTTTACTCCTGGCAATTGCCTGCACGAGCACCAGAAGGCAGAACAAGAAGTAAGGAGATTGTTAAAGAAATTGAACCTAGAAATAGGGAGACATTTTCTCACAGTGATAACAATTAATCAATAGAATGGTTTGCCTTCTGGAATTGTGAGTGCTCCATCACTTCAAGTTTTATTAAAAATAGACTGGACAACAATTTGATCAGGGTGATATAAGGTCTCCTGCTTTGAGCAGGGAGTTGTATAATGTTCTGAAGATGCTTATATGGTCTCCTATCTTGAGCAGAGGGTTGGACTAGAAGACCTCTGAGGTTTCTTCCAACCCTAGGATGGTATGTTTCCTCGGAAAGGTTTTCGAAACATGAAGAGCCACAGTGGCACAGTGGTTAGAGTGCAATACTGCAGGCTATTTCTGCTGATCACCAGCTGCCAGCAGTTTGGCAGATCGAATCTCACCAGGCTCAAGGTTGACTCAGCCTTCCATCCTTCCAAGGTCGGTAAAATGAGGAGCCAGATTGTTGGGAGCAAGAGGCTGACTCTGTAAACCGCTTAGAGTGGTCTGTAAAGTACTGTGAAGCGATATATAAGTGTAAGTGCTAATGCTATTGCTATTGCTATTTGCAATTACGTCTTTTCTAAGGCTGAGAGAGATGACTGGCCCAAGGTCATCCTGATGACTTTATGCCTAAGGCGGGACTATCAACCAGTTAACTGCAATGCCAAATTGGCTCTCATTATAAGTGGTCTTATATCTTATCCACTAAAAGCTATTTGAAATGTTCCCTTAAGACACCTTTCTTTGGACTACAAAATCAAAGAGGCTACATACCTCTTGGGAAAAGACTGAAAGACATCCTCACATACTTCTTGGCCACTTTGTAATAAATTAAGTACAAGGAAGCAAGTTTCCACCCATAAGCATCGGAGTGCTATTCCATTCTCTTTGAAAAACCATTCTAAAGCAAAGTCTCTCATCAAAGTCAGTAAGAACTGATATGGGGGGGAGGGAATCGAGGGAATTCTTTTATCTGATAACTGGTGATAATGAAGATGGCTGATGGATGGAATTTGCACATTCCTTTCAGTTCCTCTTTTTATGGGAAGAAACTATACCTTTTTTGAACGCCATCCCCACAGAAGGAATAAAACATCTAAGTTCAAACAGTGTGTTTGTGGTAGTTAGAGACGTAAACGGTACAAATTCTGGAACTGTTAAAACAAAAAATCCACATGAATTAAACAACATAGTAATTGAACATACTTTCCCCCGGGTACATAGATGAGAATGCACCCATGTTTCCCTGAAAATAAGACCCTCTCTATATTTTTTGAACCCCAAAATAAGAGCTTGGCCTTATTTTCGGGGAGGTCTTATTATTTTGAGGCACATGGAGCAAGACTCTTGCAGTCTTACCTGATTTCCAGCTCTGTCTCCCTAACCTGAGGAAATGGCGGGCATCGGCTGTGCATGCATTTAAATATTTTTGGGGAGGGCTTATTTTTTTGGGGGGGGCTTATTTTAGCGCATGCGCTCAAAAGCCTGATTGGGCTTAAGACATCAGGGGATGTCTTATTTTTGGGGAAACAGGGTATTTATACCATACTTACTTGAACCATACCACACAGTTGTACCACAGACTGCACTATTTGGATCTATTTTTTCTTCATTCTTTTCTTTTTGCCTTTGAATTATGGAAGCCACCCAGAATCGGCCAATCCTGATGAAATATATAATAATGTAAATGCGTTCTTTTCCTCTTCATTTCCTGGACTAAAACACCGTACGATATCACCTGAAAGCATGTGTCTGTGCAGACATCAGATGCTGAACAATGGGGGAGGAGAAGGGCCCCATTTATCATGTATCTTGTAATGGCTGATGAATGATGCAGAGTGATTACATTTTTTTTTTAATTGGCAGGCTTCGGAAACAGCTCTGGGAATTTGTGACAAAATGATGGATCAGTTTCTCTGTATTGGCTTGTTGATCCAACAACCCTTAGAGTAGATATTGGCATTTGTCATTCAGCTTTGGACCCCTCCAGACTCCTGCTGCTGATTAGTCAAATATTGTAATTAATGTCTTAACTGCAGAATCTCCCCAGGGAGCAAACTTTTACAGCACAAACTGCTAAGGAGTGTGACTTGGTACCCATTGAGTGAGGAGGAGAAGGCAACGCAAGGAAAAGGCGGGGGAATCAATGACAGTGTTTGAACAGCTTAACCCTGTTGGCCCTTTGCATGTTAATAGATTACTGATATATTCTCTCTCTGGAAGGAGGAAATTAGTATGATTAGCATTTTCTCCGTATTGACTTGGTGAATCACAAATTGGAAAAATGTTTACATCCATTTTTGTTTATACCTTTGAAAATTATTGACAGCCATGTGGGGCCAGGGTAACCTTTTCTACCCTTTTGTACTTTGCTGCCAATGCTTGTTTCCTCGGAGTTTTCATAATAGATTTATATTCTTGGGAGCCTTCCCCCCCCCTTTTTCTCTTTCTGCCCTCTTTTCATAGGTATTAAAGGGTACAGTTTCAGCTATAAGAATTGTAGTCTGGAGAAAGTGCTTGTGGACTTAAAAGAGGATTAGGAAAACTTCAAAGATAAATCTATCACAGATATTAATACAGTAGAATGTCCATATTCTTCAGAGACAGCGTATCTCCCTATGATAACTGCGGGGCCACAGATGATGGAAAGGCTTGTTTCAATTTGCCCACGAGCCGTTCTAAACATCCAGATACTCACTGATATATTTTGAAATAGACTGCATCAAGAATCTACTTTTTTCCCTTTATATATAGCAATAGCAATAGCCCTTACACACAATGGTGACATCTAAATTTTTTTTTACTACCGGTTCTGTGGGCGTGGCTTGGTGGGCGTGGCTTGGTGGGCATGGCAGGGGAAGGATACTGCAAAATCTCCATTCCCATCCCATTCCTGGGGGAAGGATATTGCAAAATCTCCATTTCCATTCCACTCTGGAGCCAGCCAGAGGTGGTATTTGCCAGTTCTCTGAACTGCTCAAAATTTCCGCTACTGGTTCTCCAGAACCTGCTGGATTTCATACCTGCTTATATATCACTCCATAATGCTTTATAACCCTCTCTAAGTAGTTTACAGAGCCAGCATATTGCCCCCAACTATCTGGGTCCTCCTTTTACTGACTTCAGATGGAATGAAGGCTGAGTCAACCTTGAGCCAGTCAGGATCGAATTGTCAGCAGTCAGCAGAATTATTAAATGTAATACTGCATTCTAACCACTGTGCCACTACATATCATAGATACTTATAATTTATATCGGAGCCAAGCTTAAGATTGCCTTTAATACATTCATTATGTTAAGAATTCAGACTGAAGAAGGATCATTATTGCCAGGATGATTATTGGATCCTGCATTCAAGAAAGAGGGACCTCTGAACAATGGAGAAGCAAAGTTTTTTTGTGCAAGTTGAAGGCTACAAAGTGGAACATCCTAAGTTTCTGATGGACTGGTCAGTTTGGGGAAGCTAGGCAGGTTCTTATCTGTGCATCTGATGTGAGTCCTATTGTTAGGCAAAAAGAGCCTTTCAGGAGGACAGCAGAGCTGCAGAAGTCCATTGTTAAAGGAGATGAAATGTTGAGGTCATCAGCTGATAGAGGATGGAAAGTTGAAGTTGCTCTGTACTTAACTTACTTCTCAGGGTTCCCCTTGAGCTGAAGTGGTAAGGAGGTTTCTCTTCTTCGGTTTGAATAGAATTGCAGTGTCTGCTTGTGTGTGCATGTATATGTATGTGTCTAGGACAGAAAAAGTCAATTTAGGTCTGATGCAGGGGTGGGTTCTAAATTTTTTACTACCGGTTCTGTGGGCGTGGCTTATTTTGTGGGCGTGGCTTGATGGTCATGTGACAATTATTTAGGATTTAGCAGAGGTACTGGTCTACCAGGCTTTTAACTGTTTGCAGAGCTGTACCGATCTACCCATTTATTTTTGCAGGCACTGGTCTACTCATGTACTTTTGCAGGCATTGATCTACTCATGTATTTTTGCAGGCACTGGTCTACCCATTTATTTTTGGAGGCACTGATCTACTCATGTATTTTTGCAAGCACTCGTCTACCCATTTATTTTTGCAGGCACCGGTCTACTCATTTGTTTTCTTTTAACACTGATCAGCTGTAGGGCGGCCCTTTGAAGCCCCACGGCAAGAGTTTAAATAGTTTTTTTTCCCTCTAGCCATCAGCTGGGACTCAGGAGGCAGCAATAGATTGGGGGTGGGGCCAAATAAAAGGTAAGAATAATGCGGGAAGTGGGCGCGGGGGGCAGAACTGGTTCGGTGACATCATATCGTCACCGCTACCGGCTCGGGAGAACCGGGCTGAACCGGGAGGACCCCACCATTGGTCTGATGGGATTAGACAGTGATGAATAGTGTTTGACCCTGGTCACACCTAAAAGACAGGGAGGAAAAGGATGCAACCTCCCTATTGTTTGCTAGATTTATCTTCTCCACTACGACCAGGGGTGGGCTGCTGGGGGTTCGCAGGAGTTGGGGAGAACCTTTAGCTAAGATTCTATGCAATTTGGAGAACCCCCAAATCCCATTCCTGGCTGGCCCTGCCAACCTGCCCCTCCCCTCCCAGGAGTCCCCACGCAGCCCATTTTGGATGCAGGTAAGTGCAGGGCGTGCACGGAGGCTCGGGAAGGGCGAAAAGTTTCTGGCCTCCAGAGGGCCTCTGGAGCCTCCCGGAGGCTCGAGAAAGCCTTTGGAGCCCAGGGAAGGCAAAAAGCCCTCCGCCCCCCATGGTGCAGGAGGCTGACTAGTCCACGCCCACCCAGCAACTGGACAGAAAACTCCTTGGTAAAATTTTGGAAGCTCACCCTTGACTACAACCTACAACTAGATTCTGTTTGTTTTCCTCATTCAAAGGCTTCCCTATCTGGGGGACCAGGGGTGGTTCTACTTACCTTTACTACCGGTTCGCAGCGGGGCTCACTTCACTTGCATGTGTGTGTGCTCTTCTGCACATGCGCAGAAGCGTTTTGATGACGTCAGGGTCAGTGAGTGGAGCCTCCCGCCAGTTTTACTACCGGTTCTATAAAACCGGTGTGAACCGGGGGCAACCCACCACTGTGGGGGACCCAATTGAGCCGAGGTGGCGCAGTGGTTAGAGTGCAGTACTGCTGCTACTTCAGCTGACTGCTAGTTCAGCAGATCAGCGGATCAAATCTCACCGGGTCAAGGTTGACTCAGCCTTCCATCCTTCCGTGCTGGGTAAAATGAGGACCCAGATTGTTGGGGGCAATATGCTATATAGTATACTGTCTTTGCTATAAGCCACCCAGAGTCCTCGGAGAGTGGGCGGCATAGAAATGTGAATAATAATAATAATAATAATAATAATAATAATAATAATAATAATAATAATAATAAAATTAAGACTGCATGGTGGAGTAGATTGCCTCTCCGCAACCTTCATCTAAAACACTCTGGCTAGATTCCCCATTTGTATTGGGTATGACTTATAAATGTAATAGACTTAACCACCATATCAATCCATTTGAAATGCTGTGGCATCCCAAATTAAATTTAAAAAGTTAAATTATGTAAGGGTCCTGAAACAAACCAGTGGAAAATAATCTTCCCTCTCTGAAGATTCATGGGCAAACTATGCCGGGAATCTTATACATCGAAGTGTCAGAACTTTTATTTATTTTGGTATTGTATCTTTCTTGTTTCTGTGATTACAAAAACTACATTTTATGATTACATTTTCAATTTGCAGAGGGAATACAACTATATTTTCCAGCTATATTTTCTTTGATAACATTAAAACTTGACACTTTAACCCTTTTAAACCATGTTTAAAAAGAAAAAAGATGTTTAAAAAGAAAAAAAAAACCAGAGTATATTGGAATTATAATTATTTAAAGAAAATTAGGTATATTAGTACATAATGGCACTCCCAAGTTTACAACAGTCTTCTGATATCCAGGCTTGGGTGGTCCTTCTTAAACATTATTATCATTAAATTGTTAATGTTATAGAATTAGAATGTCACCAGGTAAAGCCCGCATGACCTGAATGAGAATCTTGAATGAAGATGCATATTAAGGCGTGCAAATCCTTTGAAACATTTGCTTTGGAATATATATTACTTCCCTCCCCCCCCCCCCAACAAAGTGAGGTTATCCATGCACACATGTTGAAACAGCCAAGAGCACTTCTAAAGCAGTTTATTATTATTTATTATTATTGGTTCAATTTATATGCAGCCCTTCTCTGGAGACTCAGGGCGGCTTACAATGAGTTAAGCAATAGCCTTCATACTTTTGTATATACCTGCTTAGTAGGGCTTTTGCCCCCCCCCCTCCCCAAGCGGTGTTCTTTTTTATACAAAGTCAGCTTATTGCCCCCACAATCCGGGTCTTCATTTTACCTACCTCGAAAGGATGGAAGGCTGAGTCAACCTTGAGCCTGGTGAAATTCGAACTTGCAGTAATTGCAGGCAGCTGGTGCTATTTAACAGCACTTTAGTCTGCTGCACCACCAAGGCTCAACTGGCTCTGCTTTAACAATTGAAAGAGAGGGTCTTTGTACATGCTACCATCAATCCTACAGCACTTTTGGGGGGTTTATTCAGCTTAATGCATTTTCTGTATATTATCCCACAATATAAACATTTTGGCAAGCATTTTCTCAGACTGCATGCCTTTTTGTACACCATAAAGCACAGGGTTTTTTGGGTGGTTTTTTGGTGTTAATTTTGCCCATATTTGTTTCCTAAAGTACACAATACATTTGTTTTCTAATTGCCAGTCTGGGAAACAGCAAAAGCCAAGGGATAACTTTGTTCCAGGTTAATTCCGAAAGTGCAAATTAAATCCATTTGTGTCAAAACACACACACACACACAAAAAAAGAATTGACTCTATCCTTGGCTGTACTTAGAAAAACATTACTACTAATTCTGTAACCTCTAGCGATTCCTAAGTGCAGTAATGTGGGTTTCTATTTTATTCCTTGATGCTGCTAGGGACACGCAGATGGAGCTAAATCCAATTCATATCAGAGTGTCATGCAATCAAGATGTGCCCATTCCCTGAATTTTCTGCAAATTATTCTTAAAGCATACAAAAAATGCCTTTATTGTCCCATTAACATTTCCTAATAGACACATTTCATGGGCATTTCTCTTTAGCAAAAACATACTTGCACACATTTTCCCAGTTTCTCCTCTTTAGTGCACCATGTTCCCAAATGTATTTTTTTCCATGCAGTTCCTCCAAATGTGTAGTATTTCTTTTTTATAAGATCTCCCCAATAAGGTACATTTTTGCATATCTACCGTATTTTTCGGAGTATAAAATGCTCCGGACTATAAGATTCACCTACCTTTTTGGGGGAGGAAAACAAGAAAAAAAAAATCTGCCTCTGCCTCCCAGCAATTTGCCTCCTTGCAGCAAACAGCAAACAGCAAACAGCAGAGGCTCATGGAGGCGGCAATAGGCAATGGCAATCCCTGCAGCTTGAAACAGCTGATGTCAGGAGGCCGATCCAACTGACAATCAAGTGCTTGTGCTAATCAGGCTGTGCTGAAGCTGAAACTGAAACAGGCTGTTTGCTGCAAGGAGGCAAATTGCTGGGAGGCAGAGGCCAAAGAGTGGGGGCCGCGGGTGGGCAGGGCTACATTCAGTGTATAAGACGCACCCAAATTCTCACAAGGGAAAAGTGCATTTTATACTCCGAAAAATATGGTATATAATTTTGAGCCAAGCACCATATCAAGAAGGATGCTACTGTGACTCCAGAAATCACCGTAATGGTTTCAGTTTTGACACATCACACCTTTTCCCATGAAAACCTGACCAATACCCTTTACGTATAGCAGACATTGTGAAACAGTGTGCTTCCTGGGTCAAATGCAAAGCTTAAGATCAATGCCAGGATGCACCGGGCAAACCCCACCATCCCTTTAATATAACTGACTTTCCAAATATTCATAAAGAAAGCACCTGCAGGTATTTTAGTCAATTTGCATTAAAGAAGTCTTTACCGAATAAATAGCAAACACCAACAATACTCCCTTTAATGCCAATAGGTATGAATATAATTTCTATAAGAGGATTAGAAGGAATTAGACTATTTGCAGGGAAATGTACAAAACGTCTGCTAATATAAGCATACATTTGTGCGGAGGGGATTTAAGCGATTCGTCCTCATTATTTGCAAGTTATTAAAAGCCTGAAGATTGCAATACAATATGGCAATAAAAAATCTCTTTCAAAGTAGGCTGGGAAGCACCCCCAGGAAGGCAACTTGAATATCACTAAGGAATATTTTGAGATGGATATTTTGTTTTATTTTAAAGCTCTCTGCAGGTTTTTCCAATAGTTTTAATTAAGTCGGTATTAGATTGGAATCATTCTTTACCATTCTTCTTTTGTGGGCTTATGGGCCATAACAGTAAAGTTAGTCAGCTTTGTACTTTTTTCTTTTTAAGACCCAAATATTAAATTGCAGATGAGAATCATCTGAGGGAATATGTATCAACAATTTTACCTCTAACCATTTTAGAAGGCCAAAGGCCACCTTACCTAATTCCACAGGAACTGATTACATTGAGTCAAAAGAAAAAGTACTTTGTATTAAACATTTTTATTTCTTTATTTGTTTGTTAATCAAATTTATACGGCTGCCCTTCTCATGGAAAGCGACTCTGGGCATTTGAGAGCACAGCATCCCTTTCAAGTAAACAAGAAAACAAAAGTAGAAAAAAAGACAAACCTTTAGTATTATGTGGGCAGGAAGCTACAGCCGCCTACACCTATTGCTGATCAGCCTATTTCTTTCTCCAACGGATTCAGTAAGGATCCCCAATAGGTTTGTTTTGTTTGTTTTTTAAATAAGAAGGCAAATTTAGATCGTCTGGCTTAAGAACATAATTGGAAATACTGGATCGAGTTCCCTAATCCAATATTCTCTTCTACAGTGTCTGTGGGAGTTGACAACAGAAACAGTCAGGTGAGCTGAGGAGAAAAACTTGGAGACAGGAAAAATCTGCTCTCCTCTTGTGCAAGTTAATATTTATTTACATTTATTTTATTTATTTATCAAATGTATATGGAATTTTATGGCTTTGGAAGTAGCAAATGAACCTTCCATTCACAGTCCTCCAACTTTTTCATTTGCACTACCCCCATGATGATCACTAATGAAGTAATGCTGTTGCTACTCCCAACCATCACCACGGCTACTGATGTTCTGCTTTCACAAAGATGTTATTCATAGGCCCTTTTGAGTGCCTTTCATTTAGACATCAACAGAAGAAATTCTCAACAGGACTTCTTTTTAGGGTCCCAGAAAAACATCTGCTATCTGTTCCACTCTGACAAGTCCTCTCTTCAGCTTCTCACCAGCTACTTGAACAAGCCAATAGCTAGTTAATTCTTTAGTACAACAGCTTCTTAGTTATCTGGGGCTTTGGCTGCATTGTGGGATGAAGCCTCCTGCCACAGATCCACAAAATGGAGCAAACAGGATAAATAAGGAGGAGGAGCCTGAGTGGCGTAGCAGACTAATGCCTCCTATAAAGGCAGCATTTAACATCCAGCTGCCTACAATTACTGCGAGTTCTAATCTCACCAGGCTCAAGGTTGACTCAGCCTTCCATCCTTTCTAAGGTGGGTAAAATGAGGACCCGGTTTGTGGGGGCAATAAGCTGACTTTGTATAAATATACAAAAGTATGAAGGCTATTGCTTAACGCATTGTAAGCTGCCCTGAGTCTCCGGAGAAGGGCGGCATATAAATAAAAATAAAAATAAATAAATAAATTGGATCCTGGAGTTAAAGTCAACACTGTAATTTATGACTAAGCAATCCAACCAGATGTGTCCAAGCTTCAATAGCAATAGCACTTAGACTTATATATCGCTTCACAGTGCTTTACAGCCCTCTCTAAGCGGTTTACAGACTCAGCATATCACCCTCAACAATCCAGGTCCTCATTTTACTGATCTCGGAAGGATGGACAGTTGAGTCAACCTTGAGCCAGTCAGAATCAAACTTCTGGAGTAAGCAGTGAGTTAGCCTGCAGTACTGTGTTCTAACCACTGTGCCACCATGGCTCTTTAGTTCAATGCTAAACATGCAAAATTTTGACTTAAATGTTGAGTGACATGAAGTCTTCCTCTGGGCTATTTTTTTCTTCAGCACTTTTCTGGTCTCGATCCTCCAGCTGCTTACTAGGGATTAATTGTAGACTAGGGATTGAGCTTCAAGCAGTATTTTGAGGACGTCAGCAGAAATAACCCAGGCATGAATGTTTCCTTAATATACCATCATCGCAAATGTTTGAGGTAATTATTGTTATTGCAAAGGGAATACCTTAGGAAATAATATACTGTGAACATTAATCACACAAGGTTTATGATGTGCTTCTTATTTCAAAGTGTTGCCAGAATATCATTAATTCTAAACTGTCTATAAATCACATTTTTTTTGCCCTAAAGTGTATTTAAGTGCGGTTTCACTCATGTTTTCTAAATAGCAGTAAACTGATAATTTATTCTTAGAAGTCTCTATCTTGCTATAGTAGTGAATGCACAAAATCTTGGCATCTCTTTATTGGTAAGTAAAGCAAACAACAACAACAGCCACCATCCCAGAACAAAACAAATCATACAACCCACAACAAAAACACAATACTAAGAATGAAAGTTAAGAATTAAGTATCTAATTTTTCACATATAAAACTTTATTCCTGACTATAACAAAAATTATATATTCTAGACTTCATTCTCCAGCACAGAATTATGGTCTAACTTCTGTATTTTCAAAAATTTACATTCCTTCTCTACCCCCAGTCCCACCACAAATCATCCTGGTTTTCATTACAACGAATAGTAGTTTAGTAGAAGAAAAAATCTAGCTAGTCTAGAAGCTGATATATTAATCAAAATGGGAAGCAATGTCCTCCTCATTTGTTTTGTAAGAATCAAAGCTTACTCCTGACTTTTCTTATATTTTTAGCTACAGAACAATGAAGACGATAGATTGCCTGGAGAAAGAATTTCCTGAATATCGATTCAAAATTAATGTTTTTAGTATGTTTAGAAATTCAAATCAATAGTTCAGTATGATCTCGGAGAGGCATTTTTTCATCTCCTTTACTTCTTTCAAGTTGACACTCCCTATGGTTTGCAAGAAGGACATTCTGCATCTAAGACATGCACGCATTCACTGAATAATACCATCCCGTACGACAAAAAATGTCATTCAAAAAGGTTCTGGAAGAATTAAATGAAAACCTAAAATCAAATCAACTCAGTCATATGGTTGATTCAGCATGGAGAACACTTGCCTATAAAGTCACCAAGAGTTCGACATGGCTGAATGGTTAAAACAACAACTACAAAATCAAAACAAGATTAGTCTTAGGCCAGCATCTTATTGGTCTAAGTTTTGAGCAGCTACAAGCAGGGTGAAGAAAATGAAACAATAAAAACCGTAGTTCATCAGGAATGGGGAATTTCTGCTCTCATATGAAGATTGTAAAGGAAAAAGAAGATACCAGCCTCCCCCTCCCTCCCTCCCTCTTTCTTTCTTTCTTTCTTTCTTTCTTTCTTTCTTTCTTTCTTTCTTTCTTTCTTTCTTTCTTTCTTTCTTTCTTTCCCACAGGAAGAGTGGGGAAAGGGGTATGTGAAATTTACCGATGTTTTGCTTCTCTCTCCTTTTACAGGTAGTCCTCCACTTATGACTCTAATTGAACCTGGAGTTATGATGGTAAGTCGTGACAGTTGTTAAAAGGGTCATCTTGCCTGATTTTATGACTTATTTTGCAATGGTTGTTAAGCAAACACCCATGGTAGTTAAGCAAAAAGCCTCAGAAATGAAGCGTCAAGAAAAAAGCCTCCAAACAGAGCTTCAGAAAAAAAGCCTCCAAACAGAGTTTCAGAAAAAAAGCCTCCTAAACAGAGTTTTTTGAAGTTTCAGAGGCTTTTTTTCTGAAGCTCTGTTTCGGAGGCTTTCAGAGGCAGAAAAAAAAGCAAGGGATAGCTCACAGCCAATAAACCTGTTGCTAAAATTCACCTCTGAACAGCTGATTGGTGGTATTCTGAGAGGCCAATCCACCTGCCAATCAGATGTCTTCTTATTTTCCTCCCCAAAAACTAAGGTGCGTCTTATACTCCGAAAACTCCCCATTTACTGAAGCCCCCTTATTGCTCTTCCATGAAAAATTCAGTGGGACAGAGATGAACTGGATTCCCCCCATTCCCACAAACATCATCATCATCATCATCATCATCATCATTATTATTATTATTATTATTATTATTATTATTATTATTATTTTACTCATGCAGGCTTTGCTCCAACTCACAATTTTTCTTAACTCTAGCACCTGGCAGAATTTACTATTAAAGCTGTGATTCTTCTCCCACACAATGTGTGACTATAAAATATTAAGGGAACCGTGCTGTCTGCAGAGCAAATGCGTCCTTCAAGGAAGGAAAGAGGACATAATCCTGTTACTTCTATATTTATATGGCTGACATTTTTCATCTCCCTGGAATTTGACAATGATGATAATGATTCCTTTAATTGGATTGAAAGAAATGCTTAGAGTGAGGTATTGCAGCCGAAATACAAATATATAAAAAAATGTTCACACGAGAGCAGAGAGGTAGACATGGATATTATATAAATACTCTTGGCACGGGGTTTAAATGACCTACTTCGTTAAAAAAATCATTTAAATTTTGCTTCTTCTTCTTTTTTACTTACGGCTAATGGCACATGCTCCATCTGACTGCTGGGTGCATAAAATCTGTAGGCTAAAAACAGGCTTTCTTTCATTGGGGCATTAAAATTTAAGTGGGGTTTGGAACAACACAAAATAAGGCACCTAAGCAATCCTTCTGTTCCCTGGAGAAAAAGTGAGAATTCATGGGGATACGTGCACACACTCACACAGCACAGGAAATGGATTGATTTTTTTTAAAAAAAAACATTGCTAGTAACAGCCAGGTAAAGCCTGTAGTATAGAAATCAAGCTAATGTTTGACTTTGTAACAAGTTTTAATGACCTACTTCCAGAAGTTTCCCAAGAGCTATTTGTTTTAAGACTTAAGGAGAAAATGGAAGATATCTAGCGTGTCGAAAAAGAGCCAAGGTGGCGCAGTGGTTAGAGTGCAGTACTGCAGCTACTTCAGCTGACTGCTAGTTCAGCAGATCAGCGGACAAATCTCACCAGCTGAAGGTTGACTCAGCCTTCCATCCTTCCGAGGTGGGTAAAATGAGGACCCAGATTGTTGGGGGGCAATATGCTATTTAGTATACTATCTTTGGTGTAAGCCGCCCAGAGTCCTCGGAGAGTGGGGGGCATAGAAATATGAATAATAATAAAGATAAAAATAAAAAAATGGTAATATTATCTAAAAGAATGGAGGAAGATAATTTACAGCTTTATTTGACTATTGATATTTAAAAGATATTATCTTCTCACGACTTGAAAGATATAAATTGTTCTTCAGGCTGATCTTATGATTCTTTCTCTATTTTTCTATATGAGAGAGAATTTCCCACCTTCGCTACTACTGTGTTTCCCTGAAAATAAGCCCTATCCCAAAAAATAAGCCCTACTTTGATTTTTACACATGCGCCCAGTATAAGCCCTACCCCCAAAATAAGCTCTAGTTAGGACCCCGCCCATTCCATTGCACCTGGTTGCATGGGGTGGGGTAAGGCACACAGGTAAAAATCAAGCTAGGGTGGGGATGGGGGATATGAAGCTGCTTACCTTCAGACAGTTGCAGCCAGACCTCACACCTGCCTCGTCTTGCTGGCCTACTTCTTCTGCAGCTGCTTGCCGCCTCTTGCACATCTTGCCCCCAGACTCTATTTCACTGTCAGAGGCCTTCAGGAAAGGCCACTTCAGCTGAGAAACGAGCTCTGGATTGATGCGCACGGTGCCCCCGACCTCTGTTTCACCATCAGAAGTGCTGTCAGAGCTCGTTTCTCAGTTGCAGAAGCCTTTCCTGAAGGCCTCTGATGACAAAATGGAGGCCAGGGGCACCTCACACGAGCAGTGGCAAGCGGCTGCTGAAGAAGTGGACTGGCAGCAGTCACATGGGCTCCTGCTGGGTGGGGCTCTTGGTGCAGCCACCACAAGGTGAGAAAGTGGAAGACATCCCCAAAAGTAAAACCTGGTGCCTCTTTTGGAGACAAAAAAATTATAAGGCTGGGTCTTATTTTTGGGGAAACAGGTTTAGGGCAGTGGTGGGATTCAGCCAGTTCGCACCACTTTGGGAGAACCGGTTGTTAACTTTCTGAGCAGTTTGGCAAACTGGTTGTTGGAAGAAATCATTAGGTTGTTAAATTACTTGAATCCCACCACTGGTATAAGGAGATGATAGGGTCACTGCTCTAGCATGTATCCCTATTTAATTTTGGATAAACATCCTGTGTAGAGTTCTATATCGCTATGAGCATTATAGAAGGAGAGCTGTATAAGTCTCTGGCAGCCAAAATACAGGAAGAATCTGCACAATCTTTTCAGACTAACAAACATTAGTAAACTTTTTAATAACAAATGTTATTTTTTAAAAAAATCCTCACTTCATCAGAATCATGGAGTGGTTAAATGATGTAGAATTTAGCTTGGGATCAGATTGGAGGATATAGAGGAAGACAGGATGGTTATCCCAATACAGGATATACATGAGACAAAGTGCAGGCTTCCTATAAATTAACAATCGACAATTACAATTAATTACAATTAACAATTGCAACAAGTTAAAAACCCATTGTGCTTGCTAAAACTCAAAGTCTATAGACTTCTTGCTATGCACTTATGGCCACGACTGAGAGCAGAATTTCCTTTGCTAAACAAGATAGGGACTGTCATGCCTTACTTTATAACCCTTTGCCACAGTTGTTAAGTGAGTCACTACAATTCTTAAGTGAACCACATGCAAAGTCATTATGCAAATCCTGCTTCCCACATCGATGTTAGTTGTTAGTGCAGGTAGTCGTCAACTTACGATCATAACTGAGCCCAGAATTTATGTTGTTAAGCGAGAGATTTGTTAAGTGAGTTTTGCCCCATTTTATGACTTTTCTCACCACCTCTGTTAAGTGAATCAGTGCAGTTGTTAAATTAATAACACAGTTGTTAAATGAATTTGGTTTCCCCTTTGACTTTGCTTCTCAGAAGGTCGCAAAAGGTGATCACATGACCTTGGCACACTGCAATCATCATAAATATGAGTCAGTTGCCAAGCAGTCTGAATTTTAATCACATGACCACTAGGATGCTGCAAAGTTCATAAGTGTGAAAAATGGTCATAAGTCACTTTTTTCAGTGCTGCTGTAACTTTGAATGGTCACTAAATGAACTGTTGTAAGTCAAGGATTACCTGTAGCTGCCTGGGAAGGTCGCAAATGGAAATCACATGATCCCGAATGCTGCAACTATTGTAAAGTTGGGCTCCTTGACAAATGCCTGAATTTTGATCATGTGACCCTGGGAGTTCTGTAAAGATCCTAATTGTGACAAAACGGTTGTAAGCAACTTTTTTCAGATTGTTACAACTTCTAATGGTCCCTAAAGGAATGGCTATAAATTGAGGACTATCTGTATATCACAGTGATGGCTAACCTTTTTGCCATCACATGCCAGGAAGGGGGGGAGGTTTGTGCGCGCTTGCCCGCACCCATAATTCTATGTGCCCCACCCTGCGCATGCACGCACAACCCCCTCTCCCCCCAGCTCCTAACACGTGATGGCCCAGTAGGCCCGTTTTTCTTTCTCATTTGGCTCCAGATCCTCTGGAGAAGGCGAAAACAGCCTTCCCCACTCCCTCGGAGGTCCAAAACGGCCCGTTTTCCAATTTTCGGTTGGACAGGAAGTGATGGTTTTTGCTGACCCCAGCCTCCAGAGACTCCTAGACCGCCTCCCCAGGCCTTCCGGAGGCAGGAAACAGCCTGTTCTGGTGGGCCCAGAAGGCCCGAAAATCAGCGCATGCCGGAGCTGAGCTGGCATGCCAGGCAACATGGCTCCAAGTGCCACCTGTGGCACATGTGCCATAGGTTCGCCATCACTGGTATATCATTTACAGAATTCCGTGATAGCTGTATTAAGAAGAAAAAAAGCATTTAACTAGAATAACTTCTTTCCAAAAATCATACAATATTTATCTTTGTTTCTAAAGCGTGTTCTTCATTTAAAAAAAATTATCCCAATGTGAGATACGTCAAACAGTACAATAAGACAAAATTACAAACATTAAACTTATAAAAGGCTATGAGAAACATATGAAATGCTACAGCAATATCAGCTTACCAGAAATTTGGGCAAATAAGCTTTCAGCTGATGCCAAAAACTCCTCAGGCTGGCTGTCAATTGTAACTCAACAAGAAATCCCAAAATCTTTTGGGTTATGTACATATGAAATGACAAAATTGCCTGAGTCTTCAGAGAGGGGCGGCATATAAATTTAATTAATTAAATTTAATTAATTAAATTTAATTAATTAAATTAAATGAAGAACTTATTTTTCACAGATCCCTCTTTCCTCTTTTACTGCTTTGGGTGTCAAGATAGAGACAAAGTTTTGGATCTTTCTCTTCTGGCAGCCTCAATCACTGTTAACTGATGTTGTAGTGCATATGGATGATATGTGGATATCATGGAAATATGGTTGATGAATTCTAGAAAGTAGAAAACTCTAAAAATGTTTGCCTTATAAAGAAGGGGAGAAGGGGGAGACTTCATCTGCAACATCTATTCAGACTACATTACACCATCTCCAGTTCTTTAAGGACAGTGTGTTTTGGTTCCCTTCTCATCCTTAAACAAGTTAGCTGTTAATTGAACGATCGGTTCATGATAAGAATATAATAATTGGTAATATAATACTACAATGTATTTAGATGTTCTTTTCTCTTTGTCTTACTGATAGGCAGTTAATGAAACTTACATAAAAGATATCGAAGTGCCACCTACTCCCCACTCCACGGTATAAGGCAAAAATGGTCCCTCCCCCCAAAAAAATTAGATAAAGGTAAAGGTTCCGCTCGCACATATGTGCTAGTCGTTCTTGACTCTATGGGGCTCCGTTTCAAAGCTGAAGAGCCAGCTCTGTCCAAAGAAGTCTCCATGGTCATGTGGCCGGCATCACTAAATGCCAAAGATGCACTGAACGCTGTTACCTTCCCACCAAAGGTAGTCCCTATTTTTTCTACTTGCATTTTTTACGTGCTTTCGATCTGCTAGGTTGGCAGAAGCTGGGACAAGTAACAGGAGCTTACCCAGTTACGCGGCACTAGGGATTCGAACTGCTGAACTGCAGACCTTTTGATCGAGAAGCTCAGCGTCTTAGCCACTGAGCCACTGCATCCCTCAAAAAAAAAAATATTAGAAAAAAATTACTAGAAAGCAAACTAGTTTCCCAGAATGACTTTTGCTATTTCAAAATGGTACATATTTCAAAATATTCATAGCCATGTGGCTCAAAGGCATTCCTGTATTTGGGATGCTAAAGCCTTTTCTTTGCTGCATGCCACTTCCCTATTAAGATGATGATGATGATGATGATGATGATGATGATGATGATGATGATTAAAAAATACTTTGGTAGACAACAATATCCATTATATCCTAGAACACTCAGACATCAGATTGCTTACTCTTGGTCTATTTTCCCTAATTATAGTTCATTACTTTGTTGTACAAGAGCCGCGGTGGTGCAGTGGTTAGACTGCAGTACTGCAGGCTACTTCTGCTGATAACCGGCTGCCAGCAGTTTGGCAGATCGAATCTCACCAGGCTCAAGGTTGACACAGGCTTCCATCCTTCCGAGGTCAGTAAAATGAGGACCCAGATTGTTGGAAGCAATATACCGACTTTCAGTCGTGGGATTCAAATAATTTAACAACCGGTTTTCTGCCCTAATAATTTCTCCCAACAACCAGTTTGCCAAACTGCTCAGAAAGTTAACAACCGGTTCTCCCGAAGTGGTGCGAACTGACTGAATCCCACCACTGGTGACTTTGTAAACTGCTTAGAGAAGCACTATGAAGCGATATATAAGTCTAAGTGCTATTGCTATTGCTATATACTTCATTCTAAATTTTAGGAAAAAATATCAAGATTCCTAGCTTTGCTTTAAGTCAGAGTTCCCCAATCTTTCCAGCTTTGTGACCTGGCCGTGATGGTAGGGAGGATGGTTTTGTGAGAGTGGTGGGCAGGTGTGCACACCTGCTGCTCGTGCAAATGGGCATGCGCGCATACGCGTGCACATCCCACCACTTCCGCAGCCCACTTCCAAACAAATCAAGGTCCAATAGTGTGCCACAGCCCGGGGGTTGGGGAACCCCTTCTTTAAATGAGTATAAGCAGAGACGTGGTGCATTTTACAGAGTACCTTTGTATTAACGAAGGAAACTTCAGAATTTGCAAATCTTACTTTTGCCTAAAATAAAGTCAATTAAAGAGACAGCACAACTAAACAACCTTCAGAAAGAACAGATCAATGTGCTGAAAATTTATTTATTGTTTATTTATTTATTGGTTCGATTTATATGCTGCCCTTCTCCGGAAACTCAGGGTGGCTTACAATGTGTTAAGCAATAGCCTTCATACTTTTGTATATACCTGCTTAGTAGGGCTTTCGCCCCCCGCCCCCCTCCAAAGTGGTGTTCTTATTTTATACAAAGTCAGCTTATTGCCCCCACAATCCGGGTCCTCATTTACCTACCTCGGAAGGGTGGAAGGCTGAGTCAACCTTGAGCCTGGTGAGATTCAAACTCGCAGTAATTGCAGGCAGCTGGCAGCTAAGTGCTACTTAACACACTTTAGTCCGCTGCACCACCAAGGCTCTTATAAACATCAGCACATTGTATACAAATCACAATTTTGAGTACATTGTGTCAGAAATAAAAGGCAACATTGGCTGCTAAGCAACATTGAAATAGCCCTGCTATTTAGGTCCATTCCCTGACTGAGACCTGCAATTATACCGACTGAGACCCTAGGAAGAAGTTAATCCTTAATTTCTTCCTCCTTGGCATCATTATTGCAACTATCTGAAGAGTTGCCAGCTCTCTCCAGTATTCAAACTAGCTCAACAAACACATAAACCTAACCCAACATAACAGTGGTTAGAATGCAGTACAGCAGGGCTAACTCACCCCTCACTCCAGGAGTTCAGTTCTGACCGGCTCAAGGTTGATTCAGCCTTCCATCCTTCCGAGGCCAGTAAAATGAAGACCCAGATTGTTGGGGGCAATATGCTGACTCTGTAAACTACTTAGAGAGGGCTGCGAAGCACTGTGCCAGCTTGCCTACCGTCCCTGTCCTAATGTTTTCTTTTATTCGTATCCTTTTCATGTATGTATAATTATGTTTACACTTGTATCTGTCATAAAATACATGCTTGACGAAATAAATAAAATAAAAATAAAAATAAGTGCTATCGCTATAACAGAAACAGGCCTTGAATTGGCTCCCTAGCGCTTAAAATCAGGACACCTAGCATTGGAACAGGAGGCTCACAAATCACTCCGCCGCAATCTTCCCCTCTGTGGTGAAATGTATTCTCTTCAACTGAAATGTTAATAATCATTTTTTAATTTGCGTCGGTATCAATATTTTACGCTAAATTGTGTCCCCTTCTTTTAATGAGGCATATTAAACATCTCTGCCGCCGTTAAATCGCAACTCGGTTAAATAGCTACTTGCTAGCAAAACCCGACGCTTCAATAGACCTGACATTTCTATATAGATGTCAGATTTCATCTCTCTGTATGCAATAGACATAATATTTGGTTTCCTTTCCCCTTATTCCCACCTAATTGTCTTTTTTTTTTCATGTGCATTATTCTTCCGGTGATCTTATTTTGGCTCACTTTAATTTATTTCTTTAAACTATCTTACTGTAAGGCCTGTCAAGGCCTGATGGAAATCTCATCTGGTCTCCTTGTTTCTCTCCAAGGCGCTCAACTGTCAGAGGTCTTGCTTAAACAGTAGTGCATCTATGGTAATCATGCATTGTTTATTTAAGAGGCCCTACAGCTCCCCCAGGGCAAGCATAGCATAGTGACAGCCAAGTATCTCTGTTGTTTGCTCGCTGAAGAACACACGCACACACACAAAAATACAGTCACACCTGTACTGTTCTTCTCATGCAGGAGTTCTTCTCATACTTTATGCTCTGCTCAGATAGCGCCTATATAAAAGGAATGCTAGAAGACTTGTCAGGTTAGTTGAAAGTCAGGCTGGAGAGAAGGACTATTCTCCGGAACTTCAACTTCAAATGACTGCTTGGGAGTAACTGTATTTCCTAGACTTTGGGCATGTAGCACAGAAATGCTCAAAGAGCTGTGAAAGAGGGCTCTGGAGAGAGGCAATTACTTGTCACACACAGACACAATTCGCCAGCTCAAGGCCGCATGTATTATGCAGTGGCCAGGGGAGGTTAGGTAACAGAACGAACAGAGAAGAGGTTCCAAATTTGAAATTGCCGATTTTGAGGAAGGATCCGCCTATCCATCCATCCACAGTCCTATCTGTGTTATAACCAAAGCTTTCTTTGTAACATTTTGTCTTGTCATTCCTGCTTCTAGAAGAAGTAGGGAAACCTACTTCCCTTTCTCAATGTATAGGTGTATCCTCTGCGCCCCTAAGACAGAAGTGTGAAAAGCATTTGTGTGAAGCACCTTGATGCTTTATATTTCGAGATTTTCTCAAATGTTTGTACAATATTGCTCTGACATTACATGGAACTTTGCTTCCAGCATCTGGAAACGTCCCATCTCTGCCTGTTTCTGTTTCTATTTCTCTTTTGAGAACTCTGAATGAAGATGGGCAGAGTATCTGAAGATAGGACATAGCAAATTTTTGAATCGTGTTCCATCCGGCTTTGTAATTTGTTTGACTCAACGATGATTCATCATTTGGTTTGACCCATCAGAGCATTTTGATATTTTTAAAACAAACAATTATAGATTGATTCATTTATTCGAACATTCTTCACCTTATTTAAAATAGAAGATGGTTGCAGATATGTTTCAGGGAGGTAGATGAAAATGTCACAAAAGCTAGACAATCAGTCTTGAATGCTATTTTTTCCCCCAGGTTTGCACTGAATTGTGATGTTGGTCCACTTCAGTGGTGGGTTTCAAATTTTTTTACTACTGGTTCTGTGGGTGTGGCATGGTGGGTGTGGCATGGCTTGGTGGGCGTGTTGTAAGGGGAAGGATACTGTAAAATCTCCACTCCCTTCCCACTTCAGGGGAAGGATACTGTAAAATCCCCATTTCCTCCTGATCAGCTGGCACTCAGGAGGCAGAGAATAGATGGGGGTGGGGCCAGTCAGAGGTGGTATTTACCGGTTCAAACTTCCAAACTACTCAAAATTTCCAGTACTGATTCTCCAGAACTGGTCAGAACCTGCTGAAACCCACCTCTGATCTACTTCATCACAATTGGTCCAGAACAATGATGTAGATACACAAGATTTGTTCTCCAGCATTTATGCCAGCCAAAGAAAATGTATTCTTGTACTGAATACATCGAATGCTAAGTCCAAACTGGATCTACTTTTCAAACAATGTTCCATATTTTTGGAAAATATCACCTCACTTCTTCCAGGAAATATACTTTTAATATATCTCTTCAGTGGTGGGATTCAACCAGTGTAACAACCGGTTCACTGAGCGAGCACGCAGTGCGTTTGAAAACAGCTTTAAAACTTACCTTCTACTGCAGCCCTGGTGAGTAAAACAGCTGAGCATGGCAATCCACTCTATCACGTCTATCAGCTGGGCTTCAAGCAAAGGAAAAATAGGTCAGTATAGCGCAGGGGCGGGTAGACCCAGCTGATCATCGGAGCGAACCGGTTTGCTCTCAGCTGATTGTCAGAGTTACCGGTTCACCCAAACCAGTCTGAGCTGGCTGAATCCCACCCCTGTAAATCTCTTTACTACTAATAACACAAAGCTGATATTCTTCAAAAACGGTGAAGAAAGAGTTTCCCTCAATTTAATTAGGGATGCTAGGCTTTGCAGTTAATTGGGAAGTCTTTATTTGTGTCAAGAATTCAGAATCAACTTCACCGAGAGTCTCTCACCAAGCGGCAGAGATTGTGAGCGAGATCAGAGAGAACAGGTATGAATATATATTTAGTAAGGTGGGAAGGTGTAGGAACACAAAGTCAGCAGCACTTTGAAATCAATAACAGCCAATTCAGAAACCTTTTGGAAAACAGCAGTATCTGACAAGAGCAAGCAGTGTTAACTTTTTTTTTTAAGCCAGCTTCTGATGCCATAGCAGTTGTCTGAATGTATATTTCGAAAAGATCTCTCAGATCTGAACTGAAGGAAGAGGCTATGAGATCAGAGAGGAAAGATGCTGTATTTTGTAAAAGTGAGTGAGGGAGCGAGAGGAAAAGATCTGCTGGATAATAAATGGAAGGATGGAAAATAGAGGGAGAAATGAAGATCTTATTTTAATGCTGTGCTAAAACAAGGTGGGACTTGTACAGAATAGCTTCTTACGTCAGACCAAACAGGTCATCAAACATGAAACTAAGGAAGAGAAGGGCACAGGGATGAAAGGCCCACCTTGACATCTTCAGATTGTTAAGAGTTACAGGCAAATGTCAAAGGAGAGTTTTGAACCACGTTCAGGAGTTCATATGGGAACGTCTGTAAGCAGAGATATTGGGCTATGAGCAGGTTTTACTTGGTTAGGAGAATGAGATGCTTCAATATTTAATTTGTATTCCTTTATTGAAAGCATTCATATATGCTGCCCAGTCTAAAAGGCTTCCAAAGAAGTTTCCTTTCCTTTCCTTTCCTTTCCTTTCCTTTCCTTTCCTTTCCTTTCCTTTCCTTTCCTTTCCTT
>WNWU01000034.1:9894360-9910689 GCA_012654045.1 Ptyas mucosa
TTTCCTTTCCTTTCCTTTCCTTTCCTTTCCTTTCCTTTCCTTTCCTTCCCTTCCCTTCCCTTCCCTTCCCTTCCCTTCCCTTCCCTTCCCTTCTACTTCCTTCCTCTTTCCCTCCCTCCCTGATTTTGTAATCAGTAATATTGTATGACACTGATTTTTGGAAACTTCCATGCTGAATGTATGTTTATTAATTGTGAAGCCACAATTTATATAAAAGGTGATCTGAAAACAGAACTATTTTGCATTTGTTATAAACCAGTCCATATATACAAAATGTCCCTTTATAAACAAACACTGGGTATTTTTGTGGCTTCACCTGTATAAAGGTTTCTGAAGACTTTATATAAATCTTTGCTTAATATTTGCTGGGTCAAAATACAATTTCAGAGCACTGAAATCTAGTCATAACATATAGCTCATTGGAAAGCTTTAGCCAATCAAGGAAAATAATGATTGAATTAGCAAGTATCTGTTGATTTAACCAAAGCCACAGTAGCTCATTAACAAATACCACTTAGTCTGAGTACTAAGTTATAGCACAAACATTAGTATCTGTGAAAGTGGAAATGTGATTAATATTAGTATTCACATGTGACCATGACAATCCCAGATAAATGTTGTAAATGATATAGAACTCAGATATGAATTAGAGAACTCTGACAGTCACCTAAATGAGATTGTCAGCATTCACTGGTGTATGTCTGACAAGTGAAAACATACAACTGTGAATGCTGATATCCCATATGCATATTATATACATAAATATAATGTTTAGACACATATACCTGTATATTGGAGATGGCCTCCCTGATTCAGAGTGAAGCCCACATTTAGGGTGCAACAGGGCACTATGAGACAGGTTTTTTTACTCACTTGAGGTAGATATTTATAATGCACCGACTCTCTGAGTAGTTCTATTTTTAGTTGGTTATTCTAGACCTCTGAGATATTATGAATAGTGGTGGGGCTGCACGTGCCACATCAAGAATATTATTTTACAAAATCTTTTGGCATGTTCTTGCATAAAATGCCATTGGATGAACAGTTGTGGTTCCACTGAGGGCAATTATTGATCCAGCAATTGATAAATGTCTGCTAAATCAGAGGAACATTTGTTCATTCATTCATTCATTCATTCATTCATTCCAAGTGCATGAACAATATGAAAGTGGGATCTTCTTTATTACTCCACCAACCTCCTCTAGCATAAAGCACCTCCATTGGGTTTTTTAAAAATTGTTTTTAATTGTGAGGAAAAAGAGCTGAAACTGAGCACAAATATTACTAATGCTTTGGTAGCATCCTGGAAGTAATCTGAGAAATCAGACAAATGCCCTCCCCCTCTTATGTGGCAGGCTATGCTGGCCTTAGAATAAGATTGGCATTTTGCTTTGGAGTCCTTCTCATCAGAAAGTGTATCATTCAGAACAGCATGAATAGGGTGCTTGGAAAGAATGCAGACTTGCCTTTCTGACTCCATTTCTGTAGCTACTTGGAGAAAGACCTGTCTTGTCATTATTATTATTATTTTTAATTCTTATTTATATGCCGCCCTTCTCTGGAGACTCAGGGCAGCTTACAATGAGTTAAGCAATAGCCTTTATACTTTTGTATATTTTATACAAAGTTAGCTTATTGCCCCCACAAACCGGGTCCTCATTTTACCCACCTTAGAAAGGATGGAAGGCTGAGTCAACCTTGAGCCTGGTGAGATTCGAACTTACAGTAATTGCAGACAGCTGGATGTTAAATGCTGCCTTGGTAAGAGGCATTAGCCTCCTACGCCACTCAGGCTCCTATGGAACCCCTCAGGTTTCTAGTCATATGCTAGAAACATCTGCATAGAAACTCTGTAGGGAAAATTTGGACAGTTGACTACCTGAGATGAAGTTTTTCAGTGTTTGGGCTGCAATGAGTTGTGTGGATTTTTATTTTGTTTTTATTTTTTATTTTGTAAAGGTGCTACAGGGAGAATCTCCCAGCAATAAGAGTTTCTATTATTATTACTATTATTACTATTATTATTAGTCAGTGGCTAAGACACTGAGGTGAGCGCCTGTTACTTGTCCCAGCTTCTGCCAACCTAGCAGTTCCAAAGTACATAAAAAATGCAAGTAGAAAAATAGAGACCACCTTTGGTGGGAAGGTAACAGTGTTCCGTGCACTTTTGGCATTTAGTCATGCCAGCCACATGACCACGAAGACGTCTTCGGATAGCGCTGGCTCTTCGGCTTTGAAATGGAGATGAGCACCGCCCCCTAGGGGATGACAAGCACATATGTGCGAGGGGAACCTTTACCTTTACCTATCTTTGAAGCTTGAATCCCCTGCTTGGTCAAGCAGTTTCTGAAAACTATAATACATATTATTAAATAAAGTGATAATAGATATATAGGGCTTTCATTTAATTAATGCATAAATAGGACCTGGTTGGGTAACATGATGGAGATTGCCTCATGTGAAAGATTGTATTTTTTAAATAAAGAAGAAGAGATTAATTCAGACAAACTTTAGCTCTTCTTTGATTGGGACTTTGGCTTGTATTATAATATGCAAATGGGATAAGTAAGCCAAATCACATTTATAAGCATAGTGCTGGGCTGGGTTCACACGAGTCTGATTAATAAATTAGTGTAATCGATGTTCCGTGGCACACAAAAATTTGATAGATGAACAGAATCTGTCTGCTCTGATTGATAGAGAGGAATTGAACATTAAATCTGATTACTGAGCTTAATTGTCTGGTCTTAATTGCTGTGTTAATCTTTGAAAATAAAATAATAATCATTAGCAGAAGAGCAGTATAGAGCATGACCTCACTGTTGCAGAAAAGGAGGAAGATAGGAATAGCTTGTCATTAAAGAAATGTAAATGAAGTAGAGCTATTAAAAAGAACATTCTAGGACATAGGAAGGAGATATAACAGGAAGACAAACATGCCCATTTAACTCTTGCCCTACAAGAACAGAATATTGAGACCAGAACTGAAAGCTACAATTTCCTGTAAATTCAATATTCTTTAAAAAAAAAGTTGGGGGTGTCTAAATGTCTTCTAACTTTGCTTCCATCCTTTAAATTCATGTTTGACACCAAAGAACAATGGGAACCTTGTAAGTAAAAAAGAAATTGTGGAAACATAGGAAGTGCATCATCATCATCATCATCATCATCATCATCATCAGGCAGGTCCGTAAATGTCAAACTAACAAAGCGTATATTTTCACAGCCCTTGTTAAAAGCAGGAAGTCTAGGATCAGGCCCTATCATGTGGCAGAATGAGGTACTGCTTTGGAGATGGGGATTTGAGTCATAGAAGAAAAAACTACATATATATATATATATATATATATATATATATATATATATATATATGTAGGTCTTTGGTTATTCGGGTTTTCTCCCGCATAAAATTGGAAGTGTCTTGGCAACGTTTTGACGAAGTCTTAGCTGAAAACCTAAAAACCGAACTACACACTCTCACTAACGTACTAACATCCAACGGATTCCAAAGAAATAAGATTACCAACTTAATCCAAAAAGAAACCCCCACTAAAATCCAGGACAGAGAACAAGAAAATGGCAAAGCCCTCCTCCCATACATAAAAGGCACCACAGACAGAATTAGCAAGATCCTCCACATACACAACATCAAGACAGCATTCTGCACAAACCAAAAAATATCCACCATCTTAAGAAACCCCAAAGACAAAATTGAGTTAGAAAACCAAGGAGTATATGAAATTCCATGCACCACTTGCCCCACCACATACATCGGACAAACCAACAGAAGAATAAGTGCACGCATTGAAGAACACAAGAACTCAGTCAGAAAAGAGGAACCAACTTCTTCCCTGGTCCAACACCTTAAAGCCACAGGACATGAAATTGACTTTAAAAAGACCAGAACCATCGCCAAAACTGAACACTTTAACAACAGAATAATCAGAGAAGCCATCGAGATAGAAAAATGCCCACACAGCATGAATAAACGAGATGATACTTCCCGCTTACCAGCCATTTGGAAACCCGCCCTCATTGACAAACGAGTCCCTAACACAAAAAATGACACCAGACCCACACTCACAAAAACCACACAGGATATCACCACCACAGTTCCAGGCAAAAAGCAAACCCAGACCCACACCGATGATGAGGCACGACCACAGACCAGAAGCCAGACCACAGCTGCATCATTGGCCACTTTAAACCCCTCCAATCCATACATGAAGCAAACTGACACCCACCATGAAGATGTGGCACGACCACGAACGCGAAGCCAAACAACAGCAATGCAGCTCACCAGCTCAAATCCCCCTGCAACTCAGACTAACCTGAGCACAGCCAACCCCCCATCCAATCAGAGCACAGCCAGGCCCCCAACCAATCAAAACACACCTCCACCCAATCAGAACATAGCCATGCTCCCACCCAATCAGCTCCCACCCCCACTGGCAGTTAAAAGGAAGAAACAGCTGCGATCACACATTGCTCCTGGAAGCACGAAGCCGAGAACACCAGCCTGAAGATGACGAATGAGACTTCGTCGAAACGTTGCCAAGACACTTCCAATTTTACGCGGGAGAAAACCCAAATAACCAAAGACCTACATACAAATACCCGCGAAAACCTCAGAAAACACACACACACACACACACACACACACACACACATATATACACACACACACACACACCACATGACTTGCTTTGTGCCTCCTAAACTAATCCGAAGCAGTGGCAAATGCTTTTCCCTTGCCAAGAAATAAAGTAAAATGAGTTTCGCATATTTTATGGTTACTTAAAATAAGTCCAGACAGTTTCTCTAAACTTGTGTTTTAGGTTCAGAAACACTGATCTCAAATGAATAGTGGTAGAAAGAAAAAATAAACCATCTTCCCATTGGCTCATTCGTGTAAGTAAATTGTCAAGGGCTTTGGAAGAAATAATTCTTAATATAGTTTCCCAGTTATACAGACGTGAAAATGTGAAGACAAAGATCTGTGTTTGCACTTGAAGCTCTCCGAAATTGTTTCCAAATTGGAATTCTTATTTGGTTGTCATTTAATATTGTATTACTGGGAAGATTTCATTTCTTTCCTTTCTCTTAACCTGATGCATTTTAACCCGAGGACGAAAAGTAAGGAATTTGGAAAGAATGTAAATATAACAATCTTAGAATCCATTCACTTACAATGTGTAGGAAAAAAATAACTGGTTAACCCATCAAAATGAGTGAGGGATACTGTTTCAGATGTTTTTTGTAGAATAACCACCCTGTTTGCCTATTGAGGATTTAGTTTGTACTACAATCTTGGGCATCTTTGGAAACCTACTGGTTTTATTAGCTAATTTTAACCATTTGGAAAAAGTTGATTTTTTTTTTTTTGAAATAATAGAAAATATTTGTAAAAAAGTTTTTAAAAAATATTTCAAAAATATTTGAAAAGTTGAAATAATCCTGACTGGATCCTTCAACTTATTTAACTGAGCACGTGTATGTTAAGTAGAATCAAGTCCATTAAATTATGTATTGATATTCTCACAGGTAAATAATGTTTCTTACAGATAACTAAATACTGTATTCCTGGGTTTCAGACAGATTTTTAAAAAATGGAGGAAAAAGGGCCAGGTCTGTATCCCGTGTTATGATATAGACTAGAGGTTAAATAGCGAAGTAGAAGAATCAGATTCGCTCTTTTAACTATTACAAAATACTTTGAAGGAGAAGGCAAAAAAAAAAAATGAAACTGTGAGAAAGGTTGACCATGAAGGGACAAGGGGACTGACAACATAAAGCAAGCTGTTGTCTTTTCTAGCAGTATGAAAGGTGTTACTTGATGAGCATAAGAAAGAACAAATGGTTATGTAGGGTTAATATCAGAAAAGGAGGGCAGAGGAAGACTATCTTTCCAAATGTAGAAATGTGAAGATACCAGAAGGACATCATGAGGTTACTTCCTCACCTTATTTGATGTAGCATTCCTGGTTACCTCTGGGCTGTTCAACATTTCTCTAGCCAAGAGTTCAGTGGTTACTGTTACATCTGTGCATGCCAATAAACCAGTAGTGAGTTTAAAATTTTTTTACTACCGGTTCTGTGGGTGTGGCATGGCTTGGTGGGTGTGGCAGGGGAAGGATACTGTAAAATCTCCATTCCCTCCCCTCTCCAGGGGAAGGTTACTGCAAAATAGAGCCTTGGATAGTACAGTGGTCTAAAGCCCTGTTATTAACATCAGCTGCCTGCAATTATTGCAGGTTCGAATCTCACCAAGGCTCAAGGTTGACTCAGCCTTCCATCCTTTCTAAGGTAGGTAAATTGAGGACCCAGTTTGTGGGGGCAATAAGCTGACTTTGTATAAATATACAAAAGTATGAAGGCTATTGCTTAGCGCATTGTAAGCCGCCCTGAGTCTCCGGAGAAGGGAGGCATATAAATCAAATTTTTTTTTAAAAAAATCCCCATTTCCTCCCAGTCAGCTGGGACTCTGGAGGCAGAGAATAGATGGGGGTGGGGCCAGTCAGAATTCTTACTACTGGTTCTCTGAACTACTCAAAATTTCCACTACCGGTTCTCCAGAACTGGTCAGAACCTGCTGAAACCCACCTCTGCAATAAACTCATGCCAATACTCTGCTGCAATATCTCCAGATGCTTTCATTCCTTATGTAGTCAACATTTTCCCTAAATGTTAAACTTTATTCTCCATTGGTGATTACACAATGTATAATTTTATTCCTGCTGCTTTGTCTTTTCCATACCAATCATATTTACATGTCTTTATCTTTTTGGATAACTTCTTAAAATTGTCTCTTAAGAGGCCAATATCTCAAAACGAAAACAATTAATTGAGTGGCTAAATGACTTCTTTAGAATATCATTTTCTTTTCCACATTCTGAAGATGTACTTTAATTTAGTAAGGAAATGACTCCCTAATGTTTCCCCCATGAAAGAACTGTTTGAAAAAGACATACTAGAGTAACAAACTAGGTAAGTTTTAAAACACTGTTTACATTTGCTGTTTGCTATCAACAATTTTGGATGGGCTCACCTTGCTTTAATATAATCCGTAGCATTATTTGACCTCCAAGTGATTATGTGCTGAATGGCTAAACCACTGCTAAAGCCATACTTCGTTGTTCAATCCCCCATATATTTGCTTGGCATTGTACACTGTAGGACTATCTTATTTATCATTGTGGTTTGAGATTTCAGCTTTAAGAGATCCATTATCAACATCAGATTTGGCAAGGCTCAGTATATTCACTTCTATCTTAAATCTTCTTCCTAGGCGGGAGACTTTTAACGGTATTCCAAACATACTTGATCAATAACTTTGTGGAAAAAGTAGATCTATTCCTGCAATAAAGTTTGTAATTAGTCTGCTTTCACTATGGGTTTTTAAGCTATACTAAAATCTACAATGCTACTGTAGCTGTTCTTATTTATTTATGTATTTATTTATTTATTGGTTTGATTTATATGCCGCCCTTCTCCGGAGATTCAGGGCGGCTTACAATGCGTTAAGCAATAGCCTTCATACTTTTGTTTATACCTGCTTAGTAGGGCTTTCGAGCCCCCCTAAGTGGTGTTCTTTTTTATACAAAGTCAGCTTATTGCCCCCACAATCCGGGTCCTCATTTTACCTACCTCGGAAGTTTAGTTTAGTTTAGTTTAGTTAGTTTAAATACCTCTGGAAATGGGCCCACTTGATATTTAATTCTGGAATGCTGCTCCGTAATGCATTCAGCTGCTAAAAGCAGGCCGGCATGGAGAACCTTCATTTCTGTCTGGAGCTACCAAATCTAGGCTGCCAAAATTTGGATAAATGCAAGATAGCAGAAGACGGAGAAAAGGAGAGGGAGAAGGAGAGACTAAGATTCTAAGACCCTGACTGCTCTTTAGAAGGCTGGATCCTGAAGATGAAACTCAAATACTTTGGCCGCTTAATGAGAAGGAAGGATTCACTAGAGAAGAGCCTAATGCTGGGAACGATTGAGGGCAAAAGAAGAAGGGGACGACAGAGAACGAGGTGGCTAGATGGAGTCACTGAAGCAGTCGTCGTGAGCTTAAATGGACTCCAGGGGATGGTAGAGGACAGGAAGGCCTGTAGGAATGTTGTCCATGGAGTCACGATGGGCCTACACGACTTCGCGACTAAAACTAACAACAAAACAACAACAAAATTCTACAGTCACCTGGATTTTTGCAATTTTACTGACTTCTTCCCACAACACTGCTGTTCCTATTTTCAATGCCTACCCATTTTACAAGGAGAAAGGGGAAGACATTTTAGGAATAGGAGGGGAGTTGATATGGAGTGTGTTTTGACCATTAGAGAGGTTAATGAAAGAAATGAAAGAAGAAAGCTGTGAATTGTTTAATCAGAACCAAGAATGTAATGATTCATAAATCTTACTTATTTCAAGATAGCAATATCAGTGCTAATAGTTTGTAACTGAGTGGATATTACAGTGAGAACTTTATTTCTAGGATCAAGTTGTAAATGATTAAGAGTTTGTAATAATTTTTAATGGATTAACCAAAAGGAATCTTGCTGATATCTCACTGATGTATCATTTAAATATTATTGAGAAAGGAAATCAAACATTTAATGCCCATCAACACTAGATGGAAACTCTAGACTAGTAGTGTGCTGCTGGCAGGAGGCAAAGACTAAATCCTACTCAGCTAGAGTAAGAACCTTTGTTAAAAATTACCTCACAGCAATTATAACAGTAAAACACGGAATATTTATTCACCCTTATTACTCCAACAGATTATCACATAGTGATCTTATTTAAGGAAAATAGTTTGCTCCTGGATAGCGAGGTCCCAGTAGAGTATCTAAAAAGCTGCTGTGAGAATTATTCCTGACATTAGCCAGATAGAGTCACTTGGATCTCCTCTAAGCTGGACATCAACTGTGCAAGTCGTATGGAACTGACTGAGACATGGCCTAATTTTATTATCTGGGAAGAGTTTCATCTTGTTAGTTCTAAGGAAGTAGAAAGTTCTTAGGGCTGCAAGGTCACTTATGTTTTAGATCCACATCCCTCCTGGTTGTCAAAGTTTCCTGGGTACGACATGCAGTTGGAGCCATGTGGTATTGAATCAGTGGTGGGTTGCTACCAGTTCTCTCTGGATCGGGTGAACCAGTAGTGGTGGGGGCAGGAGGCTCCGCCCACCTGCTCAGATGTCTCTGCGCATCCACAGAAGCTTCTATACTTGTGCAGAAGCATCGCACGCACATGCGAGCATGCGAGCGCCCATGAGCGAATTGGTAGCGGCTGAAATTGAAATCCACTACTGTATTGAATGCATCTTTGAGAGAGACTGTGGTTCCTTCATTTCTGAAGGAGGCCAGCTCGTCTCAAGAATTAAGGGATCCAATGGAACTGGACTAACTGGTTCCCTCTTGACCTCTTAGTGGCCTTCAATACTATTGAACAAGCTATCTTCTGAATCAGTTTGCCAGCAGGGAGCATGGTATTATTGAGGAGTCCCCACTTTCTCCAGGGCTGGTTCCAATTGTTTGTAGGGGAAGAAAGGTCAAATCTCCATTTTTGTTTATATGAAGCCCCTGAATGAGACCCACAGTAGGCATGGAGTCAATATACTGATGATACTCAGTTGTACATCTCTGCCCTGGCCAATCAAATTATAATGTCTTGGTGTTTTCTGAGTGTCTGGGGGGAGATCTGGATGGGGAAACAGGGTCCAAATTAACTCTAGCAAGATCAAACGGTTAAGGGTTTTGATTCCTCCAAGATTTAGATCTCAAGATTTTACATCTTGGGTTCTGAATGTGCTACGCTCTCCTACTTGGAGCCTGTGTATAATTTGGGATCCTCCTGGACTAAAAACTCCATCTTGTGCACCACTTCTACCCATTTCCTGATTTATAGGCCCTGCTCATGGTTGCTTCTGCATTAGTCACCTCCCATTTGCATTTTTGCAAGATGCTCTCACATGGGACTACTCTTGAAAACTATTTAGAAGTTTCCAACAGGTTCCAGAATGCAACATCATGGGTAGTAATGGTATACCTTAATATGTTTATGTAGAGACCACTATTCTTTGAGTTGCACTGTTTCTCAGTAGACTTCCAGATGCAATTCAGGATGTTGGCTCTCACTTATAACCAATGACACAGGACTGGTTATTTGTGAGATTTATTTCTGGTTATTTTACCCATCCCACTAGGTCATGCAGAGTGAGCATGCTCCAGGTACTCCCTCTGTCATTTAATGGGATCTAGGATACATACATGTTCTCTGGCGCTTCATCTACTCTTAGAATGAGCTTTGTCAGTTCCGTAAGTCAATGTGGCCTTGGGGCACCATATACTCTTGAATTGGCACTGGTATCAAATCAGTGTTTCACTGCTGTCAACTCTTAAGCCCCAATTCATTTCTTCATTTTATTGAAAGTTTTTTTTCTCTCTTTTCCCTGAAAAAATGTACAGTGTGATTCAGCACAGCTTGAAAGACATGTAATAAGTAAGGATTAGAAAACTTCCAATGGAGAAAATGCAGTATTTTTAATTATGTTCCATTTCTTCCATGAACATAATTATATATACTGGCTTTAATTAAATAAAACAAGAAAATATCCAGCTGCTTTCTCAAACTCTCTGTGCCCCATCCCCACCCCCTCACTTTCTGGATATAAGTAAAACTCTTACAGATAAGGAAAAGGTCAGATTGCTTTTTTTGTGTATCCTACTCAATTTGCATTTCAAAAACCTATGAAGGAGCCAGAACATAGTTATCTGATGAAATGCATACTTTTCTAAATTTTGTAAAGTTATTTTCAATCTGTATTATAAAAGAAAAATGCATATTAGCACAAAAATGTATGCATTCAATGTTTTTAATCAAAAGGTACAAATGCACATAAAAATGCCCAGAAATGAAATGGAATACATTTGAAAAATGGGAAAATTGGGATGTTGGGTGAAATTTTCCCATATCTGAATGACCTGTTAGTGATGGGAATGTTCTCTGCTTATACCTGGAAATATCTTGCAGAAGGTACAAACTGCATATTAGTGACAGGTATAATACAAAAAAAAAATAAACTGCTAGTATTGGGCATGGATTATAAAGATGCAGATTCAACTCATCAGTCATGTTGGCTTTCAAATCTTGAAGCAGAGATTCAGGAATCAGAAGTATATAAAGGCCTGTAAATCCCCAGTCCCCAAGAACCAAATTGGCCAATTTTATTTGCTAATGATTGGAACACACTTGCTGTCAGTCCTCATTGAGAGGACAAGTTGACTCGCAAGGCAATTGTTTCTGCTTGCAACTTGACAAAGAAGTTAAGGAAGGTGGGATGGGTATGATTCAGTGGTGGGATTCAAGTAATTTAATAACCGATTCTCTGGCCTAATGATTTCTTCCAACAACCAGTTTGCCAAACTGCTCAGAAAGTTAACAACCGGTTCTCCCGAAGTGATGCGAACTGGCTGAATCCCACCACTGGTATGTTTGGAATGTGTGGGGAGCTGAGAGGGAGAAAGGGAATCTACATGAGCTGTTGGCAGCCTGAAAAAATCTTGCAACTTCAAGATCAAAAGGCACAGACTGTTTTCCCAAAATAAAATGTGTAACCTGGATTGGTGGAGAATGGACAATGGGTTGCCTGGGGAAGGAAAAGGGAGCTTTACTATGCTGTGTTTCACGCCAAAACCTTAGAACTGGCTTTGCTTCTTCTGTGCCTAAGTGGATTTATCACAGTGGTGGGTTTCAAATTTTTTTACTACCGGTTCTGTGGGTGTGTCTTGGTGGGCGTGGTATGACTTGGTGGGCATGGCTTGGTGGGCGTAGCAGGGAAAGGATACTGTAAAATCTCTATTCCCACCCCACTCCAGGGGAAGGATACCCCTGGTATTCTTTACTACCAGTTCTGTGGGTGTAGCTTGGTGGGCATGGCAGGGAAAGGATACTGTAAAATCACCATTCCCACCGCACTCCAGGGGAAGGTTACTGCAAAATCCCCATATCCTCCCGATCAGCTGGGACTCGGGAGGCAGAGAATAGATGGGGGCGGGGCCAGTCATAGGTGGTATTTACCGATTCTCCAGATTACTCAAAATTTCCGCTACTGGTTCTCCAGAACTGGTCAGAACCTGCTGAATACCATCTCTCGTTTATCATTTATCGTTTATTTGATTTATATACCGCCCTTCTCCCCGAGGGGACTCAGGGCGGTGAACAGGCAGAGATAAAAAACATAAATACAAAATTTAAAAACGAATTAAAACCAAATTAAACAATTGCCCAACAATTCAAACCCATTTTTTAAAAAAAATATATAAATCCCAGATCTAAAAATTTGGATTATACAATTTAAAATTTTCTTATAAAAAGGGGAGATACTATGCCAGGCCCGCTTGATGGAATAAAAAAGTTTTTAACTCACGGCAGAAAGCACGAAGGTCCGGGATCCGCCGAATCTCTGGGGGGAGATCGTTCCAGATAGTGGGTGCTCCCACAGAGAAGGCTCTCCCCCTGGGGGCCGCCAGTCGACATTGTTTGGCCGACGGCACCCGGAGGAGTCCTTCTCTATGGGAGCGTACCGGTCGGTGGGAGGCTATTGGAGGTAGTAGGCGGTCCCGTAAGTACCCGGGTCCTAAGCCATGGAGCGCTTTAAAGGTGGTAACCAACACCTTGAAGCGCACCCGGAAGACCACCGGGAGCCAGTGCAGCTCGCGCAAGAGCGGTCTCACATGAGAGCACCACGTTGCTCCCATCACCACCCGCGCGGCCGCGCTCTGCGCCAGCTGGAGCCTCCAGGTGCTCCTCAAGGGGAGCCCCATGTAGAGAGCATTACAGTAGTCCAGGCGGGAGGTGACAAGGGCATGAGTGACCGTGAGTAAGGAGTCCCGATCCAGAAAGGGGCGCAACTGGCGGATCAGGCGAACCTGATGAAAAATCCTCCCAGACACGGCCGTCAGATGGTCTTCTAAGGACAGCCGTGAATCCAGGAGGACGCCTAAATTGCGCGCCCTCTCTGTGGGGGCCAATGATTCGGCCCCAATAGTCAGCGATGGTACCAGCTGACTATATCGGGACGTCGGTAACCACAGCCACTCAGTCTTGGATGGATTGAGTCTGAGCCTGTTCTTCCCCATCCAGATCCGCACGGCCTCCAGGCACCGGGACATCACTTCAAGGGCATCGTTGGGGTGGTCTGGCAGATCTGATCTCTGATCTGTCAGCAAAGTTATACTCTCGGTAATAAAAGATGTCCCAGGAATTTCTTTTGCTCTACATGCCAATGGGACGGTTGACATATGCTTTCAAACAACATATTCACAGCTATGAAAATATGTGCATTATTTGCCAGAGGTAAAAGAGGGAAAAAAAATGGGGATGTTTGTTTCTTACAATGTGGCCAAACTTAGAGTTAAATCAGTAATTTTATGATACATAAAATTCATTAAATAGCTTTGGGTGGCCTTCCCATTCAAAAGGCTTTCAAATCAATTATTTAGCCACCTTTAAATCAAAATGTAGTATTCGGTCTTCCTGTTCTTTATCTAACTCAGCTAAAAGCCTTCTTCCTTTCCTTTTTCCAAATTTCTTTCATCCTTTCAGATTCGTCCCCCTTAAGCAAAAATAAAGCTCCAAACAAGAGTTTTCTATTACGTGCCTCCAAATACTTTTAACTATCCTCCCACACTGATGCCATCGGTCATATTGTCTGGGATCACTGGGAGATGAAATAAAAAAACAATTTGAGGATGCTCCTTTGCCTATTCGTTTATGCCATTTTTACTGTTTATACAGAAGGCTGTTTCATTTGAGTTCTATAATTAATAAGAGCTGAAGAGCAACCTTGTGGAATCCTCAATCATTTAAAACTAATTCACTGGGTATCATTAAGGCTCAGGCAATAGAAAATAAAATCTGTGATAAAAAGGGAGAGAAATGCAACTTAATTTACACTCATTATGCTATTATTTTAAACATATCATTACATTTAACATTTGATAACCTTGAAGTACCGTTCTGTGTGGTAAATGCAGCATTGCTATTAGTCTGTACAATAAAATTTTATTAGCAAACATATCAAGATAATAAATAGGAATGCATACACTCATGCATTAAGGATTTTATATGAGTCCAAGTTATGGCTAAATGCCGTACAAAACTGACAATGACCATACTCAGTGGCACCCTTTCCTTCTATCTCCAAAGAACAATGATATCTCCGAGTCAGTCATTTAGATCTTCTTTGGACTTCATTTAAATGCAAATTACTTGAAAGCCTTAAAGCATTATGATTTATTTCCAAAACAAGAAAGAAAATATAATATGGTTTTCCATAGCAAAATAGCTCACATTAGCCAGTAGTCATCCCTTCCCCATATGTTACCGCCTGCAGAGATCTCTGCTATTATTTGCTATTCCACACCATGTAATTTTTACATTAAGGCCATAATTATTGCAGTTTAAGTGTGAATTAACAAATGTTGATGCCTTTCTCTAGCACTTAGTTGCAAAAGGATTAACCCTTATTCTGTTAGTTATAGTACCAGTCCATGGACCAGCACTGGGCTGCGGCATGTCAGAAGCTGAGCGGTGCAAACAAGAGAAATATAATATTATTATATATAATATAATATAAATAAAAAATATAATATGGCTTTCCGTAGCAAACTAGATCACATTAGCCAGTAGTGAGTCCCTTCCCTGTCTGTTACCTCCTGCAGAGATCTGTGTTATTATTTGCTATTCCACACCATGTAATTTTTACATTAAGGCCATAATTATTGCAGTTTAAATGTGAATTAACAAACGTTGATGCCTTTCTCTAGCACTTAGTTGCAAAAGGGATTAACCCTTATTCTATCACTTACAGCAGGGGCCCCCAACCCTGGGTGTTTGGACTGGCACTGGGCCACAACATGCCAGAAACCAGGCCATACAAACAAGCAAAACCCGATCCGCAGGACGCAGGCAGCAATGTGAAACCAGCTGCTCCTCCGGTCCGCAGAAAAACCTCTCTCCACGGAACCAGTCCCTGGTGCCCAAAATTTTGGGAGCCGTGGTATTACAGTAATCTCGAATGGCAATGATTCAACCTAAAGATGGAAATGCAGAAAAGTGGTTGGGATATTTCAAAGCAATGGCATATAGCACAAATGCTGATATCTCCAAGCTGGCATGGAAAAATTATCAATGAATAAACCTCCCCTCCCTCCAAAAAAAGTTTGCCTGGGAAAGACCCCTACTGAATCCAGCAGAAGTGGATTTCAGCAGGTTCTAACCAGTTCTGGAGAACCGGTAGCGGAAATTTTGAGTAGTTCGGAGAACCGGTAAATACCACCTCTGACTGGCCCTGCCCTCATCTATTCTCTGCCTCCTGAGTCCTAGCTGATCGGGAGGAAATGGAGATTTTACAGTATTCTTCCCCTGCCGTGTCCACCAAGCCACAGCCACCAAGCCATGCCACAGCCACCAAGCCACGCCCACAGAAGCGGTAGTAAAAAAATTTGAATCCCACTACTGTAATCCAGTATCCATAAAGGGAAAGAGTGTAGAGAAGAGCAACAAAGATTATTAGGGGACAAGAGGCTAAAATATATAAAGAACTGGAATTGGGTATGTCTATCTTAATGAAAAGAAGGACTAGGGTGACATGATAGCAATGTTCCAATATCTCAGGGGCTGCCACAAAGAAGAAGGAGTCAAGCTATTCTCCAAAGCATCTGAGGGTAGGACAAGAAGCAATGGGTGGAAACTAATCAAGGAGAGAAGCAACCTAGAACTAAGGAAAAATTTCTTGACAGTTAAAACAATTAATCAGTGGAACAACTTGCCTCCAGAAGTTGTGAATGCTCCATCACTGGAAGTTTTTAAGAAGATATTAGACAACCATTTGTCTGAAATAGTATAGGGCTGTCATGGCGAACCTATGGCATGGTGGGCACACAAGTGTTGCCCTACCTCAGCTCCAGTGTGCATGCATGCACCGGCCCACTGATTTTCAGGCCTTCCGGTCCCACCGGAAGTCAGGAAACTGGCTGTTTCCAGCCTCCGGATGGCCTCTGGGGGGATAGGGAAAGCTGTTTTTGCTCTCCCCAGGCTCCTAGAAAGCATCTGGAGCCTGGGGAGGGGGAAAAACGAGCCTACCGGATCCCCCATGCCATCACGTCCCAAAAGCAGGGGGAAGTGTGGGAGGGTCACGTGCACATGCGCGGGAGGGCGGGGCGCATTGAATTATGGATGTGGGCACCTGCACCCAAGACCCCCCCCCCCCCCCCCCCCCCCTTTTGGCACACGACTGCAAAAAGGTTAGCCATCACTGGTATAGGGT